>JAOXNJ010215090.1:0-15079 GCA_028566655.1 Metis holothuriae | reverse complement strand
GTCAAGTACAACCTTAACATTGCAGGATTTGATTGACATGTTAGTTGGTCACCGGGTTCCGTTGGTTTAATCAAGCTAGCTTTGATAGTAATGTTTAGACTATACCCGTTATCTCAAGTTACACCATCTTTGTGCCTTAGACCGTTTTTGACTCATTCAATGAAATATACTCAATTGCGTTTCTGGCGTACACCGCTCACTTTGAATCGCCCAACTGCCATGATTCTCGTTCCACATAACATACCTCATTGCTCATTTTACTAACAGTTATTACTTGACCCCACGTTTGGTTCTGAAGTTTTCTGCTCATTCTTTTCTTGCGAATATGCGATCTCACTGTCATGTAATATTCCTTCATGACCCTCCAAAACCATGCAATTTCAATTTATCAATCAGCTTGAAGTGTAAAGAGCATAATGAATTCAGTATGGTATTCCTGAAACAGATACCTAACAAAGACGAAACGCCAATGGCATTGTTGTTTCGTCAATCTAAGTCCTCCGTCTCCATCCTTTGATTGCTCTGATTGCTTTGACTTCGCGGCTGATCTTGTTCGTCCTCGTCTTCATCGTTGATGGCGCTGAGGAACGAATCGAATATGCCCGACATCAATCCGGACGGACGAGAACGCTCCACTGGAGGAAGGCCAAAGAAAAGCTCTCCTATGTTGTTCAGATATTGCAAGAAAGTCGGGTCTCTGTTCAATTCAAAACGCCACAGGTTGAGCTCTACACGTTCATCACAACTTTTAAATAAAATGTAAAGCACTGCTTTAACCTGTCTATGGACGCCTTGTAGTGCTCGACGAGAACGCTGAAAGTCGTCACAGACCTCTTCTGTTCAATGGCCAGAACCAACAGCCAGACGAAGTTCAAGAGAGGGTGCAAGTAAGGCGGGCCTCTGCAACAGAAAAATCGAATTCTTGTATGATTTGCGTTTTCGGTGATGAATATAGCCTCACCTCTTTATCTTGGGGTGTTTGCTCGTATATGCCTTTAGGGCCAGTGCGGCCACGATGTGCTTCCTGAGACACAGCAACTGCAACACTGTGGCAGCAATGAACAAATCTAGTTCCCTATTGAAACCCAATGCACAATGGTATTCGACCAACATGGAGCCGCAGCCATCACCGTCGCCAGCGTACAGGAAATGATGTCGAGCCTCGTCATATCTTTACAGACAAGTCGCAATTTTGACAAAAATGTCCTAATAATGTCCGAATTAATATACTTTTTTTAAAGAAACGAACCGGGCCTGAGCCCAGAGCGAATGCGCCAGTATTTGGTGCAATCTGGGATGTCCGTTGTCGCTTTCCTTGGCGTCCACGCCGCCGCCGCTGCTCGACGACCACTTGAGGGCCGAGGCCAGGATTTGGTCGCGGTCGGGGCTGTCACGAGGAACCTGCAGGTACAATCTGAAAAAGACGCAAACTGTGAACAGGGTGAATTGAAATGAATCTTCGAAGACGACTCAATACTTGACGACGGGCCCGAAGTGCTTGTCGACCGGCTTGACGTTCTGCTTGGGCAGCACCTCCAGCAGGCACTTGAGCAGGTCGACGGCGCTCAGCGTCTGTCGGTGGTCGAAGAAGAGCTGCGCTCCCTCCACCAACAGCGACAACAACTCGTCCACCGAGCCACCGCGACGCTGCAGTCTGCATCAACACAACAAGGCTTTTAACAATGCACTAATAATGTGCTATCAAAGGGTGACGGACCTGAAGTAGAGGGTGCGGTACATCTGGTGGGCCTCGTAGAAGTTTTTCTGCTCCACGGCCAACTTGAGCTTGGCCCTGACGCGCGCCGAGCCCGCGCCCTCGCGGCTCGACATCACGATGCACTCGGGCCACTTCTGCCACGCGACGACCTAGACGAGACAGAGTCAGCTGTTGCTTGTCACATTGGCTTATGTGACGTCACGCCACGGCTGACTGACGCTGCAAAAACAACAAAGTTGCTCAAAACTTGCCAAACTCGACTGTTCTTTTAGTGACCCGTTTTTGGTCCCAATTATGTGCTCGCCGATTTTGAAGTCTTCCCGTTGACGGTCGCAGGCCCTCAGATGTCACTGGTCGCGTTCGTTGGGGACGCGGAGCAAGAGCTTCGGACCGAGTCGGGCCAGCCCTTCCGCCTCAGGCCGATCATCAAGTCCGAGTCCTCCAAGTTGTCGTTGGAGCCGAACGCGTCATCCGAATCATTGTCGTCGCCCTTGAAGTGCGGGTGGAACTCCTGTCAATTCTCGTGTAGCTCGCTCTCCGAACTGAGTGTGCACGTGTGCCTTCACGCCAGCGACGAGGACGACGCGATTTGCCAGTGGGGAAATTGCGACTATAGTGGCAGTCACGTGCGTCACCTCTTGTTGCACGCCCATCACGTCCACTTGAAGCATCGTGGGGACGAGGCGCTGGCGGCGCTTCAGGAGAGGAGCGAGTGCGTCCTGGATCCCGCACAGAGCTCGCTTCTGGCCGACGAGGGCGACGAGCCCTTCCTGTGCGAGTGGCAGGATTGCACGCGACAGGAGGACGAGCCCGCGGCCTTCTACAGGCACGTGGCCAATCACGTGGCCCAAGCCTTCAGTGAGCTCCGAGAGGTGCAGCAACATCTCGTGGACGGGGCTCAGGTGGACGAGCTCGACGACTGCGGCGTGACTTGCGCCTGGCAGGGCTGCGGTGCGGCGAGATTCAGCAGCGTGGGTCGCCTCAACGAGCACATGCGGACGCACACGGGCGAGAAGAGGTTCGGGTGCTCGCGGTGCGGCGGCGTCTTCGCCAACCGCGCCAAACTCGTGGATCACGTGCAAAGACAACGCGTTTTTGGCGGCAAAAGTGACATGATCACCCTGCACAAATGTTTCTACTGCAACAAGGCGCTGGGTTCGGAGCGGCTGCTAAAGGATCACATGCGATCTCACGTCAATCACTACAAGTGCAAGCTCTGCGACATGACCTGTCCGACGCCCTCGCACTTGGCCAAGCACATGCGCTTCAGACACTCGCAGTCCAAGCCCTTCCTCTGTCACATCTGCAACAAGTATGCCGCCAAGAGCGAGAGCGATCTGCAGAAACACCAGCTCAGGCAACATGTCCAAGGCCAAGTGGGGTGCGAGACGCGTTCCAAGCGCACTTATGCTTGTCATTTGTGCTCCAAGAGGTTTGCCAAGGGCAACTACTTGACCAAACACTACTTTAGGAAGCATCACTTCAGATGGCCCAGCGGGCACTCGAGGTTCAGGTATCGTTTCGACGAGAACGACAACGTCTTCCGACTGCAGACAGATAGAGTGGAGAGTGCAGAGCTCATGGAGGGCAGTCAAGAGGATGAAGAGGCCTGTGATGATCCAATAGCATTCTAGGGTCCAAATGCAGAAATCAAGATTTCGACTGAGCCCATTTTAATGGTTATTACAATGAATTCGCCTTTTACAATCTCCTATAAGAGAAGATCAATTTACACTGAAAAGTAAACTAGGCCGCTAATTTGAATCGCCAATTTTACCACTGCTCTCTCCTCATTGTCAAGTGTTGTAGCAGAATAGATTAGAATAGTACATTCCAAGAAAATACTAAAAAGGACTAGTTCAAATCTTTATGCCCTAAAAGGAAGGTTGAACAAGAAAATTTCTTTGTTCATTTAAGCGGTGTTCATTTTGCCTACATACATTACAACGCGCAAAATGACCTCAGGATTTAAATACTCATTGCTTCGCTGTTAGTTGGTATGACAACGTGAAATAGAAATGACGGAAAAAAGCTTTCGCCCTAAAATGCTGTGTTTGGGACCAATCACCAGATCCCACTGTGTACTGGCTCCAAGACTACAAAAAAGGAAGTTTGACTGACTTTGAAGCATTATATCAGACTGATACCGGAAGAGTCAAAGTGCAAGAAGCCTCGTTGATCATTGGACTGATCATACATTAGCAACTTTTTTAAGCATGGCAAAAGAACAAAGATTGTTGTTTTATGAGATATACGACATTTTTATGGTGAACAAGTTATGACCCATTTCAACGTGAGAACTGAGAAACAATTAGAACAATTAAATACCATTCGAGAGGGCATTTCACAAGAGACGAAAAAGGGACGTTCTTCCACTTGCTGGCAAAAATTAAGAGCACTAAAATTACAGAAGCATAGAGCCTAGAGTCAACTCAAACTGAGAAAGAGAACTTCGTTTCAACAGCTCAAAACCTTAGAGAAGTAGAGTTAAAAACATCTCAAGCCTCAGATTCGTTGTTGTCAATCTTCTTCTGCTCCCCGTCCTTCTCCTGCTCCTCTAAAGTCACCTGCTGCCTCTCCCCCTGCTCGATCTCTTCGATGGGGACGATCAGGTTGTCCTTGGCCATCAAGCCATACATGATAACAAACTTGGTGAACCTCTTGCACAATCCGGTCTCCTTTTCGAACTGATCGAAAAGTGCTCGATGATGGTAAAAGGCGTGAGAGAAAATGCGATAGACGCGTCTGCATACGCTGCCTAATTTGGCCACGGAGCTCTCCTTGATGGACACTCTGCTGGGGAAGTACTTGTTGCTGTTGAGCAAGCAGGCGGCCCCGTCCAAGGTGTGTCTGGTGTAGTCGATGGCCGGACACTCCTTGGGCGTTTTGTGGGCTGCACAGAGGAAAATCCACTGGTCCGTGGCCGTCATTTGCGTGCAGACATCGCGTTTGCACTCGGACTGCAGCAGGACGGCGAGGCCGTAGAGCTGCATGCAAAACTGACGCAAGTGTTCGTACTTCCAGACGCCCTCGTCGCACGCGTGGGCGTCGGGCAGCTGCAGCAACTCCTCCTCCTTGCTCGGGTCGATTGCGGACAGGCGAACCAGCTGCTGCAGCCACTGCTGCACGGCCAGCGTCGACTCCATCTGCTCGAACGACTCCGGCGACCACGCGTTGAACAACTTCGACGGCGTGCCCGGCAAGTTCATCCGCGACGAGCACGACGTCGACACCATCCTGTTCGGGAGGTATTAGGGCTTCTTCTTGTGGGAATCACCTACGAGACCTTGCTTGGCTTCTGCGACCCGAAGCAGACTGACTTCAACTCCAGCTCCGACGCTCCGATTACGCGGATTGGCCGAGAGGCCTGAGATCTATCGCCATCTCATTGATCGAGAGCGCGTCAGCTGACGCTGGTGGCCACAAGGGTATTACATATAAGGTTGAACCATTAGGGCTACTTTGAGCGCACAATGACGTCACGGAAGGCAACGGCTTGCGTAGCCTGAACCGTACCTGGCTTCATTTCATTACAGAGTGAGTAATAAAAATTCCTGAGATCAATTTCTCGCTAAAAACACAATAAAGAAGATGATAAAACTTCTTAGGGTGAAGCAATATGAAAGGAACAACAACTTTTATTATTGCTACTTAAGTCAAAAAGCTTGTAAAAGGTTAGAAATGGGGAAAAAAGTATTGCTTTGGTTTTGTATAGTGGCTGCGGCCGAGCCTTCCGTGACGTCACTGGTCACGTGATCTCCGAAACGGTTGTAATGGGACCCCCCTGGGTGGCCAGACAGCTGACGCGAGGGACAACAACGAGAATCGCGATGACGAGTGGGTCCACAGTGACGAGGATGGCGAGCCAGTAGTTGGTCCTGATGGCGCAGTCGCTGGAGGTGCTGCGCTCGGGGCTGTGGGCGTCGGTGTGCGGCGGCTGGTACTACAACCCGAGCTTGTCGCGCCAAGTCAATCTCGTCCACCTCTATCTCTTCCTCGCCCTCACGCTCGGCCCGGCCGTCGTTCACCTCGTAATAGAAATCGCAGCTTGTCTTGCTCAAATGATACATCAATTTGGTGTGCATCTAGACTAGCGGGACGGTGGCGGCGTGGACCGCGTATCTGGTGTGTGTGCACGTCTTCTTCGTGGTGCTCAAGACCGTCAACTGGCGGCTGCACGCGCTCTTCGACTCCTCCGAGGCCGTGGAGGAGGCCGTGCACTCCGACGACGACAACGAGGAGGACAACGAGCTCGACTCCATCAAGGTGGTCACCGACTCCAACCCGCAGCAGCGTTTGGCCGAGATTCGACGACACCGAAGAACTTTCAGGGCCACCAGGAGCAATGAGAGGCGCAGAGACGTCGAGATCGAGATGAAGGTAAAATTAGGCTCTTACATTCTTGTTTTCTGAAGTAACACGATCAAGATACGTTGAAACGTGCAACGCATTGCCAGACGTTAAAATGAATAAGATTGTTTGAAATGTTGATTTTTTAGGAACTGGGACGAGGTGGAGAGAGGGTGGACAATGCAGCCTCGAGCTCTCGAGGCTCGTCGCCCGACATCAATCACCACAAGGCGTGGGCTGAGACCAACGTACGTGTGATGTTTCCAGCGTCAAATGTTTTTGAACTTTAAATGGATTGCTATAGGGTCAAGTTAAAATGTTTTGTTTTTCACAGACTGGCCAGTCCACTGATGACGGGAGCGGCCGCCTCGAGCAATTCAACGACGATATCGGGGACGGGGCAGTTGTTGATGTACCTCCTATGGAGTCGGCTACAGTTGCTCAGAGAGCCAAAATTCGTAATATGACGCGTGATTGGTTTTCATAGATTGTTTCTTTCTCATTTTCTGCATCTCATCATTTTTATTATTTTAAAGATCTCAAAGTGGACGTTCACTCAAAGCCCGTGGGCACCGAGGAAGATTTCCTTAGAACAGAGCTCCTTCCTGCCGGTCAAAAGCAAGATTCACATCCACCATCTGTAAGTGAATCTTCTTTTCACCGATTGGAATGTCTTCAAAAAAGACATTTTTTAATTCTTGTCTATTTTATGCAGAAATCTGGAAATAAGCGTAAAGCCATTTCTGCTAGCGTATCCAGGGATGCTCTGATGGAACCTTTGGCCGACAATGAGCAACGTCTTTTTAACCGTCAGTATCGTAGTTTAATTGATGTTGGAGGACATTTCATAGTGAGCAGAAACAGCGAGAGTAGCAAGTGCTCTAGGTCTTCTGAGGCCATTGATAACTCGTCTTGTACCTGCAACCAAAAAGAGGGAAGGAAAAGGGAAGTCAAGAGGAGTAAATCTGCCTTCGAGACATCGAACACTGGAACTTCTAGGGTGGGGAAGAGGCAACTACATCAGAAGCGAAATTCGAAGGAAGATGAAGGTAATTTCAATGAAACTGTATCAAGATTAAGTCTTAGTTTAGTTCATTTCTCTAATCCTCAAAAAAAGGTACAGCTACCAATTAGCAAATAATTTCGTTTAACTAAAATTCTAACCAGTTTTTTTCGACAATGGATAAAGAGTACCTAGTAGTTTGCTTTTGATTCTGTTGTAAGGGCTGTTTCTCTAGTTTTTTTTTTTTTTTATTCATTCTTTTGTAGGTAGCTTCAATTTTAATTTCAAATTCAATTCCATGTGTCTCAAGGGCTCCGGAGGGATACAACTAACACTTGCGGTTTGACAATTTGGAACGCATGCCTCAGTGAAGTCGCAGATATCGAATAGATAACAGTATTCAAAGTCTTCAAAGTAAGAAGCAAATTGGCAGCCGTTAGTATCTCGACATTTTTGCCAGCAATCGTAGAAAGACGTAACACCAGTGAACCAATCGGTGAAGGTATTATCGCAGCTTCCTTCAAACCAACAGTCTGAATGAAAAGTAGCAAAGAGGAAGAGAATGATTAAACGCATTATTTTCTTCTTTGCTCAATTAGCTTTAGGTCTTTTTTACCGTCGTCTTTCCTGAGGGACGCCATTTTTCCTTCCTCATGGGCATCGGCAGTCGCAAAGAATAGAATGAGAAGAGCCAAAATCAATCTCATTTTGGAAACAAGGGAACTTCTGATCTGCGATAATTCGCTCTTGCTGCTGCATCACCTGGAATTCAGAAGATAGAGCTTGGGACAGCTAATCGTGAAATTTAAAAAAAAAGATACGTATTTGTGTACTTGATGGTAAATTTGATAACATACGGGTTCGTGCACCACAGAGCAGCAGTTATCAGTTTTGTCCTTGGTTTTTAAATTTGCTCTAGGCAAATAAGTAAGAAACTCGCTGCAAAGGCCTAGATATTGCAGCAAATTTTAAGGTTGCTGATGCGTAGTTACTGAGAGGCCTGTTTTTCTCAGCGTAGAGAGTGGAAGGGGGACCAATTTGCTTTTACTATGCACAGTATGTTACTACAAGAAGTTATTGGTTGATTTGAGCAAAAAAATGGATGGTAGTTCTCACGCTATAGCCTTTCATTTTCCTTATGGATATGTTGAGTATGAATATTTTGTGTGCTTCCTAATGCAGAGGGAAGCATTTCACTAATAAATGAAGAAGAAGGCATTTTTTTAAAGATTGATAAGATAATTGAATCATAAATCAGTAATCACGAATGGAAATAACTAGTAGAAGTAACTCGTATGTAGGATTGGTTGCTTTGTAATGCAAAGTTATTTGTTATTTAGAAGCAAGCAGCCCCCTTCTTCCTCACTCTTCAAGTTGGAGCAGCAATGGAGCCGCGGCAGCAGGCCACACCACTGCGCCTTCGAATAAAGAGTGCCATGATAGAGTTCCTCCAATTGAGAATCAGCTCATCTCAGTACCTCCTTGTGAATGGATGCAGACTGATAGTGAACCTGAGTCCCCTTCCACTCCTAAACAGCTCGAGCTTTACTCGAACATCAAACAACCCGAGAACACGGAGACGTCGAAGGGAGCCATTCCAAAGAGGCCCAGAGTTGATTCCGAAGCCCTTAAAAGCATAATGGAGAGCCTACTTA
The DNA here is from genome assembly GCA_028566655.1 of Metis holothuriae. NCBI lineage: Eukaryota > Metazoa > Arthropoda > Copepoda > Harpacticoida > Metidae > Metis > Metis holothuriae. The sequence goes on along the minus strand of JAOXNJ010215090.1, from coordinate 6,354 downwards.
ACACAGAGAACAACAGCGACGAGGAGCAGCAACAAAGTCTTCTACTCAAACAGCGACTGCTTGAGGCATTAGCCACTCAGAGCTCTAATTCAGGAAGCCACGCAGGAAATGGGGACACGAATGTTTGTTCCACAAGTGTGGCAAGGTACGATCAGAATCGAGATGATGCATTTCGAACAGAGGAGAATAGAACTTTGAGTACAGAAGAGCTGAGGAGTCAACAGAGGAGATTACGCAGAGCGAGAAGAAGGGCAGAACGGGAGCGAAGGCGTGCCTTGGCAGAAACCAACAGTGAAGACTTCAACGCTGCTAGTGAACCAATGAGCGTTCGAAAGCGAAAATCTAGTAGTATGCTGAAGGTTCCACAAGGGGCACACGTAGCCACAAGCTACGAAGACACTTCAGAAGGTGCTATTCACTGTTTTGTCGACGAGTTCGGCAATTGGCATTCTTATACATTTGGTAATAGCAATAGCAGCAACAACAATAACAGTTTGCTCTCCACACTACTCGACAACAACATCAGGACTGAACTTTACCCTGGAGCATCTAGCACCTTGTGGAAAGATGACGAACTCTCCGTAGAACAGGATATTGAGCATAGGTGAAAAAATTAATGATTGTAATACATATGCATGTTTCCATTGGCTTAGTTTTTTATTTTTTGCATGAATTAAGGCGACCATCGAACGACGGTCGTGGCAGCATATTCGATGCTCAATCGGAAGCAGAGAGGGGCTCTGTTGTGGGACCTCTTCGACACCGAAGAAATCGCAATCTTGCTCCAAGGGATCCATTGAATATCGGAGCTCAATCAAGCCCCTCAGTACCTACAGCAAGAAGACAACAAAACCAGCATCGCAGTCCTTTGCAGATAATTGCTGACTCGTTGTACAGAAGGTCAACGACGGCTACTTGGGACAACGGGTTGAGTATTGGCGACCACGGCCTAGATAATAATGACGAGAATGACGAAAATGGAGCACCTTGCAACAATGGTAAACCGTCAATTTTACCTTGAAAAAGCTTTTTTGCCCATATGCTCACCTTTCTTATTTTTCCCACATGTACGACCTGTAGCTAATACCTTAATTCTGTTTCCCTCGACAGAATCTCTGATTGATAGGGGGGATTTCTATGCCGACAGCTCCAGTCCCACTCGAATTCGCAAGTACTACGTGCTACCTCTTTTTGCTGCTTTCAGTCTCAAAATTCCGTTTGACCGTCTTACTCTGCTTTCTACGCTGGACAAAAACACTGGGATACGGGATAATCTGCTTTCAGTGTTACTAGCCACTGTTACATCTTTCTTGACCGCCCTAGTCCTTCGTCAAGGACACTACCGAGATCTACAAGTCTTGCTATTCTGTCTAATATCAGGCAGCTGCCAATACTGCCTGCTCAAGAGTGTGCAGCCCGATAGTTCCAGTCCTTCCCACGGTTACAACAATATCATCGTTTACAGTCGCGCAGTCTACTTCTCGCTTTGCTCAACCAGCGTGTTATTGCTAGAGTACGCCATCCCAGATAAAGAGCACACAACAGTGGTTTACTTGGAGAAAATCAATTTCGCCTTGACAAGGGATCACCTAATAGTTCTTCTAAATGGCCTCTACACGTATATACTTTGTTTCCCATTGCTGTTTATGCTCGGATTAATGCCCCAGGTGGACACCTTCATGCTTTACGTCAGTGAGCAACTTGAGATTCATCTTTTCGGCGGCCACGCAGCCCCGAGCCTTGTTTCAAGCCTCTTCTGTTTAGTGAGAAGTGCGGCAACATGTCTGCTTTTGCTTGGTTTTGCCTATGGGGGCATGACAGGAGAGGCTCATTCAGTACATACTCAAGAGATTCTCTTCAGTCTCTTTTGCGCATTAAGTGTGGCTCTCAGTTACCACTTGTCCAGATCAAACTCGGACCCGTCTCTTCTCTTTGAAATTATGAGAAAGCACGTTGTGCTCTTCGACCACGAAGACGATATTGGAAACAAGAACGTCAAAGACAACTTGAGTACCGTCAATGAAAGTTCTCGTACACAGCCATGTGACCCGTTACCGCAAAAGCTTCAAGAGACGACTCAGTTGAGACTCATGAACGACATGCTCGTGTGCTTCGTCATGGCCACTCTTGTGTTTGTGGTTCACTCAAGTGGGCTACTGAGGGGCCTCGAGCCCAATCTGAGTTACGGAATTTGGCTTTTGGCACTGGTGATTGGCTTCATTAGCCATTATTTGTTACCCCAGCTAAGGAAGGAGCTTCCTTGGACCCTAATATCACACCCGATACTTAAAAGTGCAGAACATAACCACTTCGAGGCCAGACGCGCCGCCAAGGTGATGTGGTTCGAGAAAATCTTGGCGTGGTTTATCGTCATTGAAAAGAACGTGCTTTACCCGACCACCTTCCTTTGTGCAATCTCGCAAGATATGGAAAAATACTTCCTTAAAGGGCAAACTGAGACTCTATGGGCTGCACTGGGCCTCGTTCTATGCACTATGAAATGTCTCAGAGCTTCCTTCTCAGATTGCTCGAAGCAGTACTTGGTGCTACTGGCCACTGTGCTCTGTGTTAAACTTGGGAGAGCTCAGGACCAGCCATTCATTGTTGTCTACTTTATTGTGAACATTGCAGTGCAAAAGTTGCACGAGCTCTACCTCAAGATGCAGGTAATGAAAGATATCGAGCCCTAATACGTTTCGTAGCATTTTTATTCGTTTGCCTAACGATTTCTCGATTTCGCAGTTCGTATTCACCTACGTTGCACCGTGGCAAATCACATGGGGCTCAGCTTTCCACGCCTTTGCCCAGCCCTTCAGTGTCCCTCACTCAGCTCTTCTCCTTCTACAGGCCTTCATTGCGTCCTTAATATCGGCCCCATTAAATCCAATTTTGGGCTCGGCAATATTTGTGCTCTCCTATGTACGCCCAGTCAAGTTTTGGGAGCGCGACTACAACACACGCCGAGTAGATCATACCAATACGAGATTGAGCTCGCACCTCGAGAACGCTCCTGGAGGCGACGATAATAACTTCAATTCAATATTCTACGAGCATCTAACGAGATCACTGCAGCACAGCCTTTGTGGCGACCTCACTTTGGGAAGATGGGGAGATTTTGCGCAGGGTGATTGCTTTGTGCTGGCTTCAGACTACTTGAACTGTCTAGTCCATATCGTGGAGGTTGGCAACGGCCTCGTATCCTTTCAGGTAAGTGCAATAACTTGTAAAAAGTATTTTGTTCAGCTTCTAGGTACAAACTTTACAGTATTTTGAAGCCCATGTGAGAAATTTGTCTCAAGAATCCGTTGATGACTCTCTAAAATTAGGTGAGAGGTTTGGAGTTTCGTGGTACTTATTGTCAGCAACGCGAAGTGGAAGCCATTTCAGAAGGAGTCGAGGAAGATCTCGGTCTTTGTTGTTGTGAGCCTGGCCATTTGCCTCATCTGCTCAGTTTGAACGCAGCCTTTGGTCAAAGGTGGCTTGCTTGGGAAGTGAGTGCAGTAAAATACATACTCGAGGCCTACTCCATTTCTGATAACTCGGCCCAGAGCATACTGCAGGTCTACGATCTCAGAAAAGTGCTCATCAATTACTACGTCAAGGTGAGCACACGAAATGTAGTCTGGGTAAATTATGATCCTTGCTAAATTATGAGACACGAGTATAATCTTTTTTATTTTATTTTCAGAGCATAATATTCTATCTGCTACGATCCCCGCGTTTGGACTCTTGGCTTTCCAACTCAGCCCTTATGTGTTCGTTGAGTGGTTTGCGTGAACGCAAATTTGCAGACCTCGATCCGGTTTTTAGTGACAAAATTGATGAAGATTTCGACCTCAGAGTATCGGGTATAACGAGAGCCTCGTTCTGCAATGTGTACTTGCCATGGATTGCTCACTGTGCTCGCCGGAGAGATCCTGAGAAATACGCGACAGTAGCTAAAGAGAGCGATTTAATTACACTCTGTTTAGCCCTAAGTCTCTTGGGAAGGAGAGCTCTTTATGCCGCATCTCAGTTTCTGTCCTCCGTCGAGTTCTTCCTTTTGGGACTGCACGCCCTGTTCAAGGTGGGCTCTATTGTTAGACCAATGTAACGTTTCTATGGTTTTTTGGCAAGGAGAACATGTCTACGGATTTTTTCTCTTGTTTTAGGGCGATTTTCGTATAACATCGGTGCGCGATGAGTGGATATTCATGGATATGGAGCTCATGAGACATGTAGTCTCTCCTGGAGTTAAGATGTCTGTGAAGTTGCATCAGGATCATTTCATGGCGCCCGACGAGTATGACGACGTCAATGTTCTTTATGATGCGATCGACGCTCACGAAAAACATTTGGTCATCGCTCACGAATGTAAGTAAAGACCAAAGTGAATATTGAACCTACTTCGATTCATTGCTGAACCATACCATTGCTTTGTAAAATGCATAGCTGACCCGGCGTGGCGTCAAGCAGTCTTAGCGGGAGAGGACTCCCTGCTGGCACTGAGACACGTACTGTATGACAGCAATGACGAATTCAAGATCATCATGCTGAACAAGCGTCACGTCAGCTTCAGAGTGATCAAGCTCAACAAGGAGTGTGTGCGGGGCCTCTGGGCTGGACAGCAGCAGGAACTGATTTTTCTTCGGAACAGAAATCCAGAGAGAGGATCCATTCAGAATGCCAAGCAAGCTTTGCGGAACATCATCAACAGCAGTTGTGATCAACCAATAGGCTATCCCATCTACGTATCGCCCCTGACAACCTCTTTTATTGACACTCACGACGATTTGGCTGGCGTAATCGGCGGCGCCATCACTGTGAACAAAGTTCAGAAGTGGCTGCAGGGAGCTTGTGAGCAACTGTGGAGGCGCATTGTACAAAGTTGCGCTAGTCAGTCTTCTAGTAGTCAAAATAACGAACTGGATCAACAGACAAGGGACGGTCATTTGGAGCCGCATGGGGCAACCGATACAAGAGCCAGTCACAGTGCAGCTACACTTCTGCAACAGAGACCAAGTCTGAGTGGCAGTCAGGCAAGTGGGAGCAAGGTGACTGCACTGGCCTCTGCACTGGCATCCACTGCCATCAAGAACAATAATACAGGCAGCCACAGATCAAGTGGGGGCAGTCTAAATGAAACGAGCAGTTTTAAGCCCAGCAAGGATTCGCTCAAAAGAAACGGCAGTAAGGAGAGTGAGTCGAAGCCAAAAGAGGAGCATCCGACGAAAAAAATCGCTAGGGTAAGCACAAAAAATGTGCATCAATTTGTGCACACTCGTTTGTTGAGTCAATTGAATAATGAGGTTTTGGTCATGTTCAGATTGTTGATTCGTACCAAGTTTATGACAACATCAACCTCGGGCGCCGCATCGATCCCTTGTGGCCAAACGAAGAATGGCGACTCAAAGGAGGTAGGAGCAACTGGAAGGATTGGGTGCCAAAAGACGGTATGCAGGGCGAGGTAATCGACAACACTTGTACTCTTACGTCAAAGCCATACTTAAGAAATATTTAATTGAAAGTGCTAGAACTTTACATGGCAACTTTCCTTTCGTGCTGCCTGTCAACTAACAAAATTGCAACGCGAAACGCAGATTCTGCACACTTGGACGCCGTGTCACCGTGAGCCTTTGCGTCGTTCCCACGTTGATAAGACGATCGTTTTGCTTCAAATCGGAGACAGATGCGTGCCAATTGTGGAGGCTGCAGTGAGCATTGTCGACGAGGATGAAAACAAAAGCGATAACTACAAGGCCGACAGTAACGATAAGATCAACGCGGGCAAGGATGAAGCTAGAGACGAAAAGGAGAGAGAAGAAGAAAGCAAGAACGAGGACCAAAAGGATGGCGAAGACGAAGCTAACAGTGCAAGCTCGCCAACTGGCGACGAGCCCAGTGATTAGTTTTAGAAACCAAGGAAGATGTGCTAAGTCTGTGTTGTACCAGAAGGAAGCAAGTTGTACTTAGATTATGCCTCTTTGTTCGATTGTAAGCATGAAAACAATCGGCCTCCGAATAGGCTTCAGTGATATGGACCAACTATGGAAGTTTTGAGTGCCTCGCAATCTCGTTTGCTGTGCTGTTGATAGTAATAGAGATCGAGTCTCCAACCAAAGACGTCGCACCAAGTCGGAAGTAGAGCAATGACGAATATGCATAGTAGAATATTTCGTGATCCTGACTGAGGCTCTGCTTAAACGTTTTTGTCCATTCGCGATTGTTAATACTCGTAGTAACAGACGCATAAATAGGTACGAGTTGAGTTTAACATCATTACTTGACCGGATCTGGCGGATATAATTATAAAGCGTCGGCAACGTCGGCACGTCGGCAACGTCGGACTCCGACGTGAGATGAATTTTGGCAAAA
>JAOXNJ010214980.1:0-16971 GCA_028566655.1 Metis holothuriae | reverse complement strand
ACATTTTTATTGAAGAAGTCTTTGAATTTCTTTTTAGTAAGGAAAGTCTCGATCATCCGTAAAACCATATTACGATCTTCTTCTTCGAGTTCATTGATGAGTTTCATTTGCTCTAAGGCGGACTTATCCGAAATGTCAACCTCTTGAGGTAAATCACCATCCATATGAATAAGCTGATCGACAGTAATATCAAAGAATTGAGCGATCTTATCTAAAGCCGCAACGGAAATCTCACGTTGCCCATTTTCAATCTTGCTATAGTTAGAGCGGTGCATGCTGATCAGCTCTGCAATCTCTTGTTGTTTGATGCCTCGCTGCTCTCTGAGGCGTTTTATGTTAGCTCCAATATTCATATCGACGCTTTTTACTGTAAAAGTAGTCTGAAAAGCTACTATTTTATATTATTGTGCCTTTGAGGAAATAAAAAGTTGTCTGAAAGGAACTTTGTCTATACCTTTTGTTGCGTATAAAATTGGCACATAATATTTTCGATATGGAAATACAAGACATAAAGGCAAATCTCTCAATCCTCACCGTCCTCTCACACTACGGCATCGCCCCAGATAGGAATAACCGCATCCACTGCCCCTTTCACGATGACAAAACCCCATCGATGCAAGTCTACCCAGAGACTAACACGTTGTAATGCTTTAGAAGCAACTGTAGGTTGCGCGGAAAGGCCATATGAAGTTAAGTACTACCCATCGACGGAGATCAATACACTGATCCTCACAGAAGCGATTACCGATACGGCGACTGCCGACACCCATAGGCATTGAGACTTGCTCATTGTGACGATCAGTACCGCATTGAAAGTTGCCATTTAGAATGCGCTCTGGTGCCGTTGATGGAGCAGAAAATGGGCGGATCGGGCAGTAGCTTTCAGGCTCAGCAAGTGCAGAACTAGAACAATTAACTGTATCAGAGTGACAAGATTGTTTTGGGTTTGATGATCTGCTGGGGCTTGGAAATGGAGGATTTTATGAGGGTGGAATTAAAGATGTTGACCTAAAGAAAGGGATGAATTATACACCCGAAAAAGGACACAAAAAAGTCGAGTTATCCAACTGGAATCGAAGTAAATCTTGCCGCTCCACAGTTATATTTTGCGGAAGCGAAATCAAGAAGCTTAGAAGTTCTTGTCCCCTCAAGTAGACCATTATCCGCAACTCCTGTGGCAACTGAAGCGACTGAGCAAACACGTGAAGCAAGAGGCGAAAACCAAACAAGACTTAGAGATCAAAAAGTTGAACCACCTACGACAATCTAGGATAGCGATCTGGATCAAGCAATACGGTCTGCGGAAGGCTCAATACCTATCAGGCTTCAGGACGATCATGAGTGTGGAGCGGTATCGGAATGCGGATATGGAGGATCTGAAGGAGCAGGCGAAATTGCATCATCCGTTTAAAAATTTTGTAAATTTGAATTATGCCAGTAGTATTGTGGATAGAAGGGTATAAATTTTTGTTTTATTCGGACGAAGGGAATGAACCGTGTCACATACACGTTAAAAAGGGAGGAGGGAATGCCAAGATATGGATGTTGCCAGAATTTAAGGAAGAGTATTATTATGGATACACTGTCTCAGAGCGGCGAAAGATTAGATCATTAGCAAAGGAAAACAGAGACTATATAATTGAAAAGTGGAATGAGTTCTTCAGTAAATAAGATAGAGGATTTAAGGTCAAAGGATCCGCTAGACCAAATGGTTTTTGAACGAGGATTGCGAATAAAGCGAGTCTGGTTTGACCGTGAGACGGATTTAATATTGGTGCTATTGAGCAATAAAAAAGTACTCAAACGCCCTTTGTCAGATTTTTCTCGTCTTGCAGAATCTACCGATGCCCAGTTGCAGAATTTTGAGACAGATGGTATAGGAATCCATTGGCCAGAACTGGATGAGGATCTAAGTTTGCGTGGATTTTTGAGGTATGAATTGGAGAGTCTGTCTCAGCCAGTTTTGCAGAAAGTATAAAAATCTTAACGGGTGTGAGTGTGAGTGTGAGTGTGAGCAGGAAAGCGGTGTTCGTCGGGGTTCGCTCGACATAGATCAGGCCATACTTCCTTCGTCAGTACCGGCCGCTTCGTGCCTCAGCCGCCTTGTCATGATCTATGCGTTCTCGCTTATATGCCGAAAGTTTTTTCTCTCTTTTTGGACTCCAAACAAGGCAATCTTGAAAGTATGAAAATGGGTCATAAACAAAGATCCTCACAACAGAGATGGCGTTTTGCTCAGGCACGTACTTTAAATCTGAACAAAGTCCAATTCCAGAGTTTTCAATGCCACGCACCGAGTGAGATAATGGATTTTAAGCTCATTTTCTGAAAATAGAGATTGATAAGCCGCTGGGACGGTAAGGCACTTTGAAGTCCAATCGACACTTCCTACTTGCCCACCTCTTGCAACTCCAATTTCATCAATTCTTGCTTCCCGTTTTGTTCCCATTCCCAGGCATGTCGTATCATGTCCTCGAGAGAGTATTTTGTCTGCCATTTCAGAATGGAGATGGCCTTAGAGGCATCGGCATAGATAGCGGGTATGTCACCAGAACGACGATCATATACTTTGTATGGAACTTCGCTTCCTACTACCTTGCTCACGGCATCGACCACTTCCATCACACTAAAGCCCTTGCCAGAACCCAGATTGAAGAATTCATGCCGATGAACTTCACGAGACAGAATCCTCTCGAGAGCAAGAATGTGCGCTTCAGCTATATCCATGACATGGATGTAATCGCGGATCGCAGTCCCATCTGGAGTATCATAGTCGTCTCCCCATATGCGCAAATGATCTCTTTGCCCCGTCGCCGTCTCCATCACATAGGGAATTAAATTTTCGGGTGCTCCGAGACCATATTCCCCGAGCATTCCTGATGGATGAGCCCCGATCGGATTGAAATACCGCAATGAGATGGCCCTGAGATGTTCCGGTTTGGCTTTTTGGGTATCGGTGATGATGGCCTCACATATCTGCTTGGTCCTTCCGTAGGGTGAGGTCGCCTCTAGAGTAGGTGAATTTTCAGTCACTGGAAGTATCTCTTGGTTGCCATATACCGCACAACTCGATGAGAAGATCAGTGGCAAGATGGAAGCTTGACGCATCCCCTCCAGTACATTGCTCATACCCGTGAGGTTGTTGTGATAGTACTTGATAGGGTCTCGCATGCTTTCTCCTACAGCTTTGTAAGCCGCAAAATGAATAATTGCCAGCGAATCTTTGTGTCTTTGAAAAGCTCCGAGAGTCTCAGATCTATTTTTGAGATCTACTTGTTCGAAAATCACCTCTTCATCACAGAGTCTCTCGAGCATGCCCAAGGTCTCTATCCGAGAGTTGTCTAGATTGTCGATGATCACAGGAGAGTACCCTCCTTCGCTCAGTAGTACACAGGTATGGGAGCCGATATAGCCCAAGCCGCCAGTCACTATTACTTTTTTCGATTTTGCCATGAAAGCTCTATTTATGATGCAAAGATGCACGTACTGCAGAGAACACAACCATCATTTAGTGTTATCTAATGTCGTGATTCTGGTATGTATTATATATTTGCAAATCTTTATATGATTCAAAATTGATCAAGAACATGCCAAAGGTAAAATTGGAATACATATGGCTGGATGGTAATCATCCGACCCAGAAGATGAGAAGCAAGACCAAAGTCATAGATGCCTTGGAGATGTCTGATGACCCCGATCAGTTGCCGATCTGGTCCTTTGATGGATCTTCGACACGCCAAGCCTCTGGCGACAATTCCGATTGTCTACTCAAGCCCGTCCGGATCTTTGTGGATCCCGATCGCAAGGATGGGTACCTCGTCATGTGCGAAGTGCTGAATTCGGATGGTACACCTCACAAGTCCAATGGCCGAGCACTGATCGATGATGATGACAACGATTTCTGGTTTGGCTATGAGCAGGAATATGTACTTTGGGATCTAGAAAAACACACCCCTATGGGCTTCCCGGCCAGTGGCTATTATCCGCCACCACAAGGACCATACTACTGTAGTGTGGGCGCCGAGTATATCGTCGGACGTCAGATTGTGGAGAGACATTTGGATCTCTGTATTGCTGCCGATATCAATATTGAAGGGGTCAATGCCGAGGTGATGAAAGGTCAGTGGGAGTATCAGATATTTGCCAAAGGGGCCAAAGAGGCTGGAGATCAACTTTGGGTAGCGAGATACTTGATGGAGCGTGTGGGAGAGCAATTTGGTGTACGTATCAATCTACACCCAAAGCCAGTAGAAGGAGATTGGAATGGTTCTGGAATGCATATCAATTTTAGCAATACCCTCTTGAGGACTGCTGGTAGTCGTGAGGTATTCGAGGAGGTATGTCGGCGATTTGCACCCAAACACAAGGAGCATATTCGCGTCTATGGCGAGGACAATGAATTGAGACTCACGGGCGATCATGAGACAGCTTCTATCGATGAGTTTTCATTTGGTGTTTCGGATCGGGGCGCTTCTATACGCATCCCGATAGCCACAGTAGAGAATGGATGGAACGGATGGCTCGAAGACCGTAGACCCGCCTCCAATGCTGATCCATACAAGGCTGCCGCCAAAATCATCAATACGGTAAAGAACAAATAGCTCGTATCCAAAGTGCTCAGTTAGGCTTCCGCCAAATGATGTATTTCTCGATCCTTTCGGGATGTTGGAACACTAGAGAGGTGTATAGGTCTATGTGATTTTTTGGGCTTCCGCCAAATGTTTCTTTTCTCATGGAACGACCTCTTCTACTTGAAGAAAAGCCTAGGGTCGATTCCACCAAAATGCTTGAGATTCGTATTTGGTCCTAGTTTTCCGGAAAGGATACTCCTGATAAAGTCGGTCGAGCTCAGAAACTAGATCTCTCAAACGCTTGCAACTAGAGTTTGGGTCTGAGTTTCTCACTATCAATCCATGACTGTATCCAGGGATCTTGAGGAGGCTCCCAATCTCCAAAGCCTATCATGTCCAACACTTCATGGGTAGGGACCAAACCCTCTTTTCGAGTGACTCCACCACGAAATAAGATCGAGGCATGCTTCACATCTCCTCTTCGAAACTCATGAAGAAAATAAAACCACATACGATCAAAGTAGACTATGCGAGTACTCAAAGTGTATCGCTGGCGAAACAATATACGTCTACGCCATTGAGAGCTACTGCCTCCAGCTACCAGAGACCACTTTCTCTTGTGAGTCATCTGCAACAATCCTGATTTCATGGCATATCGAATGCGGGCTACATCGGCCATCTGGTAGTACCGTCCATTGTTGAGCTCAGGGTAGATATCTCGATCCATCAGTCGCACCCGAAAGTCTACAAGAACATCAGTTTCTGGAGAGAAATCAGGGTCTTTTCTTGTCGTCAATATGGACTGAGCTATTCTGAAATATGGGTACATAAAGATCGAGCCTCTTGGTTTTATTTCCTGATCATTACTTTCCTCACTTCTTGAAAATCAGTGGCAAAAATCTTTACAAAATATATGCCTGCACTTAACTGATGGACAGGAATCGAATATCTATTTTGTTGAGGGGACAAGGCTAATTTTATACATTCTTGCCCACTTTCACTGGTAAGGGCCAGGCCATGAGCCCCGTGTCCATCTTCCAGTTCTACATGAAGGACATCGCTCACTGGAGAAGGATATAAATCAATCGAAGTTGTAGGTCTTAAAGTGTTTTCTGTAGAGGTTACAAAAGAATCAAAGAAACCAGCAGCACCGGCCATAGCTGGAAAAAAACACTCTCCATGATCCAAGGTTGCACCTCGGCTTTCAGCGAGCACATCTGGTGCCCCATTATTGTTCATAGTCATTTCCGTTATTGGAGCATTCTCGAAAGGTACTTGCTCGTCCGCTTCACAATAGTAGAGTCTTGTAGGAGTCTGCGGTGTCCAATCAAACAGGTCATTGTCTTGCAAAGCGAGAAGGACGGGATTCGTATCAGGGTTTCCGTTTTCGAGAGTATCTACGAATGATTCCAAAAGAATATTTCTTGGACTCAGAGTCTCGCCAGCTATAGTGAGGTTTACCCCGATTAGGGTGGTCATTTCTGTAAGGTTGCTAGTCCCGAGTCTAAAGGACTCGATTGTGGGGATAAACTGACTTTTGAATACATTTTCAAGAGAAAATTCGGGGAGATCATAGGCCTCTTGGTATCCCAAAACCGCGTATGGAATGAAGGCTAGACCTGGTATATAAGTATTGCCATCCAGTACTCGATCCAGCATGATTCCCGACACAGAATAGGGGCCCGATAGGTGCGCGCAGGCTTGGAGATCTATGTTGTCTGGGTTTAGATTTTCAATCAGTTGATGGAGAGCCATGGACGAATGACCACCTTGGCTATATCCAGTGATATAGATGTCGTCATCTACTTCTATATTAATCTCCTCAGCTAGTTCTTCACCAGCCAATATCATATCATAGGCGGCACTTGCCTCGGATTCGGCATGAATATAGGGATGAAAGCCGCGAGCCTCGCCCAAACCAAGTAAATCTGGACCTATCGAAAAGTACCCCTGTCCAGCAAAGAATGCAGTGCCAAATGCTGTGGTGCCCAAATCTGAAGGAACATCTTCTCGATCTGTAGTCCCATGTTGGTATACCAGTCTTGGCCAATTCTCGTCTTGGGTATTGATAGGGAACGCCACGATGCCACTGGCTGTATCCAGCCGACCAGAGACATCATTGGTCTCGTACCATAGTTTGTAGACTCTGATATCATTTTTGGCTGTCTGGAGACCAGAGCCAGCGCCTGGAAGATCGTCTATCTCTGCTGCTGTGTATTCTATAAGTTCCTCGAAGTCAACCAAGCTTTGAGCAGAAGAAACATGGGTGAAAAAGACGATAAGCAGAGCTGTCGTAACCGTCCAAATGGTAGAAATTTTCATAGTATTTGTTTTAAAGATCTTGCAAGATCGCATATTTTGAATTGATTTACCTGCAAGGTACAATAGAATGGGAAACGTTGAAGGTGGTCGACTTGTTTAGTTTGAGATCATTGGGGTATTCCTACCATGAAAAGATCATAAAGGAAGACCTAGAATCAATAAAATGTTAAAAATCTTTGGGTGCTCAATCTCGTGATAAAAATAGTGTTTGAATGGCATGAATAAAATGAAGTACCTTGTCATCTTGGTTTGTTGTGGTCTGTCCTTCCATCATTTGGCGGAAGCCCAAGGTCGCGCCGCTTACGACTCTGCGTATCAAGAATACATCCAGATGGAATACATCAGAGGTGTTTATATACCTGCAGACATGGATGAAGCGATTGACGAATTGATTGCATTGAGTCCTGAATCCGAACTAGCCAAGCTTGCCAAAATGCCAGAAGATGAACTGGGTAGTTCGCTACGATTTGGTCTTGGGCGGTGGATCGAAGTGAAATGGAATCTGTATGATGGCTCTAGATATAGCCATTATCTCAAAGAAATGGGAATCACCTTTCCAGATGACATGATTGAGTTCACGATCGTCTCTTTGCATCGATATCTCAATGAGAAAGAACAAGACGCGGAGGCCCGCGCTGAGGCCTACTTCAAGAAACGAAAGGCGGAGCATGAAGAGCGCATGTCTCGATCTGGTGGATGATCTACCGAACTCCAAGCGTCTTTTGAGTGTTATGACCATTCTTAACTTTGTGTCACAATGAGTAAGCACGGAAGGGTATTGGTAGCCATGTCGGGTGGTATTGACAGCACAGTCACAGCCATGATGCTTCATGAGCAAGGATATGAAGTCATCGGTCTCACGATGAAGACCTGGGACTATGCGAGTAGCGGTGGCTCCACCAAGGAGACGGGCTGTTGTTCTCTGGATTCGATCAATGATGCTCGAGAAGTTTCAGTTGACATGGGTTTTCATCACTATATCGTGGATATTCGAGATGAGTTTGGAGATTATGTCATCGACAATTTTGTGGATGAATATATTGCTGGTCGTACACCCAACCCTTGTATTCTGTGCAATACGCACATCAAGTGGGACGCTCTTTTGCGTCGAGCCGATGCATTTGACTGTGAGTTCATCGCTACGGGCCACTATGGTATCGTCAATCAAGCCGGGGGCAGATATTTTGTGTCACGTGCCGAAGATCGCAACAAGGATCAGTCTTATGTGCTTTGGGGCCTCTCACAAGAGTGTCTTGCTCGTACATTGTTTCCATTGGGAACATACCAGAAACCCGAAGTGCGGCAAATGGCCCATGATGCTGGATATGTGAATCTAGCCAAGAAGGGCGATAGTTATGAGATTTGTTTTGTGCCAGACAATGACTATCGAGGATTTCTCAAGCGACGCGTTCCAGATCTAGAGCAGGAAGTCGCTGGTGGAAAATTTCTGGATCAGTCTGGAGAAGTGATCGGAACCCATGCAGGGTATCCTTTCTTTACTATCGGCCAACGTCGTGGATTGGGCCAGACATTTGGTGAGCCACGCTATGTCACAGAAATCAGAGCTGAGACCAACGAGGTAGTCCTAGGTACGGCGGATGATCTTCTGCGCAATGGGATGCGAGTTTACAAGATCAATCCAATGAAGTACGCACAAATCCCGGAGGGCGAGGACATCCATACCATGGTGAGGTACAATGACGCAGGGACAATGGCTGAGCTCAGACATATAGATCAACAGCTAGAGGTTGTATTTCAGTCCAATGTTCGAGGAGTGGCTCCAGGCCAGTCTGCTGTATTTTATGAAGGAGATGATGTGCTAGGTGGAGGTATCATTCTTTCCAGCTTGTGATGAGACTTTATTATCTTACGCTTTCGGTAGTGTCTATTTGCCTGTGGTCTTGTGCCAATACGGACTTCGTTCCTGAAAATATCGAGGCCGGGGATTCTTACTTTGATGTGGCGATAGGGGAGTGGTGGGAGTATGAAGTGGATAGTTTTTCTGTGAGATTAGATTTTAATGGTGAGCGCGTGCTCGATTCTTCGAGGAGTTGGATGAGATGGGAGATTGTATCTGTGGAGCAAGTAGGAGAGGACACTATTTTCTTGATAGAATTGTCTCGCAAGAAGGTGGCTACTGAGGAGTATAGAGTCACAGAAACTTGGTCCTTGGAGACTAATGGCCATCGTTGGCTGCGACGTCAGGGTGGTTTGGTCTTTGAGATAGCGGAGTTGCCTGTATTTGATTTTCGAATTTGGTCAGGAAATCGATTTATTGACGATGGTTTTAGATATACTCAAGGCATCCAGAATTTGATACCTTATGGTGATTGGAACTACCGTTATGATTCAGATAGGGTGAATGCAATCATTGGGGGCGAGGAGTTGGAATTATTGCGGGTGACGCATGTGGATAGAGATGACTTGATAGGGCTGAGGCAAGTGAGTGAAAGATATGCGAAAGGAGTGGGCTTGGTCTCTCGCGTAGAACGGATTTTCGATACGCAATGTGTTGGTGTTGGCAATGGTGATATCACCTTGTGTTCTGGGCTGCCTTGGCGGCAAAAAGCAGATCTGGGGTGGATTTCAAGTTGGCGATTGGTGAATTGGAGGTGAATCGGTTTACATATCTGCCATGATGAGTTCTTCATCCACTTTATCGAATGATTTTTTGAAATCAGCATTTTTGCGACAGCTATTGAATATCGGGTCGTTAGTCCACTCATCTAGATCGAGTAAGACTTTCTCATCCTTGGTATCGATATACTGCTTGACCACGGATTGATACTTTTCCAATACTTCTTGGCAGTTCATGCTGGCAAGCGGACTGGAGTCTATTTGTTTTTCGAGTACGTTTTTCCTTTTTTCAGCGGCCTGTACGGAGTTCTTTTTGAGCTGATCTTGATCGACGTTATCCAAGTTTTTGAGTTTGGTGGTCGCCTTGTTGAGTTCGACAGACTCTTGCGAACTGAGAGATTCCACAATTTCTTCTTTTTCGGGCTTGGTGCTCTGTGAGGAACTGGTGGCTTTCGTTTTTACTTTTTCAGTTTTTGCGTCCGTATTGAGGTCCGCTTTTTCGTTTTGGGTGCAAGAAAAACCACAGACGAGCAAGAGGATCATGGCGGTAAGTGGAAACAAGTATTTCATGGTATTAGACTCTTCTATAGATTAGATCTCCTGGAGAATGCTCCAGTATTTTTTTGATGGTGACTCTGGAATAAAGGTAAATAAATATAAGCAAGAATCCGAGGGATGCAAAAACTAGGGGGTGCATTACATTGATTCGGCTTTGGTTGCCAAGCCAGATTTTTTCAACTCCCGAAATGACGAAAACTGTGGCCAATGCCAATAGGATCGAAATGATCAGAAAATGAAATATTATCTTCAAATAAATCGAGATCAGAAATTTGCTTTGCAATCCAAAGGCCTTGAATGTGCCTAGATTGGTCTTGGCTTTTTCAAGATGTGTTTTCAGGATTCCATCGATAAAAAAGACGATGCTAAGCAGACTGAGCGCAAAAAGCGCGATAGAAATGATCTTCGTCAGGCTGCTGACTACGGCAAAGTTGTCTTTGCTTTCTATCTGCGACATGTCGATGCTGATGTCCATTTGTTCTTGAAGACTTTTGCTAAAAGCTCGGACTTTGCTCGTGTTTTCAAATACAAATGCAAGGTCTGTGGGCAAGTAAGCATTCATACTTTGGAAGTCATCAATATGATATTGACGGTAACTTGAATTGTCTTCTTTGGTCATGATAGTAGACACCAATTGATTGATGGCGCTATCGGGAATTGGTTGATTGAGAATGATCTTGTGAACAAAGTACTTGGAGTCTATTCCTAGAGGATATGGACTGGAGCGAATGGAGAAAATTTCCTCCTTATTCGCGTACTTGGAGGACATTTCTTGGTCAGAGAGGGAGTTAATAAGCTCAAAAGAGGAAGACCGTCCGTTTGTGTTGTACTGCGATCTGAACAATTCATATACTTGTGTGGATCCCATGAAGTCTACAGAGTTGGGCAGGTTTTTTACGATATGGCTAATCGGAATATCTAGGTAGATTCCTTCATCCCAGACCATAGAGATGGCATTGGACTGGAGGGGTAAATCTAGTGATTCATAAAAATTCTGCGTGACGAGGATAGAGTATTTTTTGACTTCCTCGGGTGTAGATTCGTGATCCAAAATTTTGATAAGATTGGACGGCTTAGTCATTTCGTCGATGAGCTCTTGGTTGTCTTCAATCGTACTTCCCAAAAGCGACATTCTTTTGCCAGAGCGAGAATTTCTAAAAGGTGCGTAGTATTTTCTGTAAGTATTTATACGCTGCAGTTTGAATTCATCTCTGGTGGCAGGGTCTTTAAAAATATCAAGAAGATCACCTTTGACCTGACTGATTTCGCGATTCACCTTTAAGTTGACCCAATTGGTGAAAGGATTTTTCATTCGTAGTTGAAGATACTCATAGCTCCCTATGGCAAAGGAAAGCGCAAGAAGGGTAGCAATGAGAATCAAAGTCAGTGACCAGATTCCTCTTTTGGATTTCCCTTCAAGCGCTTTGCGCTCATTGTCAAAAAAGGTTCTCTTGAAGTCATTGTCGAGACCGTACAGCAACTGGATTATCTTCTTCATGTCAGAGGGCTGTAGTAGGAAGCGTGAAATAGTCTTGAAGAAGCTCCTTGGGGTGTTGGACAACTTTCTGGTTGGCATCTGTCCATTGATCAGTGGTCTTGATTAGGATATTATTGGGGTCAATTTCACCAATAAACTTACCCTCTACGGACGTAGGAGTCAAAGGATATATCAAATCAGCAAAATTGATTGCCAGATCCAAGTCATGACTGACTACGATTCCAGTTTTGTTTTGGATATGGAGTTGGTTTTTGAGTAAGCTCATTAGTCTATCTGCGGTATTTTTGTCCAAGTTTCCCGTAGGTTCGTCCCCAAAAAGTACATCAAAATCTGAGGTGATAGCTCTCACAAATGCCAACCGCTGTCTTTGTCCTCCACTCAACTCATTGATCTTCTTATCAAAAATCTCAGCAGGAAGACTAATCTGATTCATGACTTCCAAAACTTTCTGCCGTGCTTCATCTATAGACCTTCCACTGATCAATTGGCTGATGCTCATATTCTCACCAGCTGTGAAATTGGGCATCAAGTTGGTATTCTGAAAAATGAAACTGAAGTGACGATTCCTAAACACAGAGATTTTTTGATCGCCTTGTTGCCACAGTTTTGTAATATCCACATTTTGGGCATTCTTCGAATCAGCATAAAAGCGAATCGCACCATTTTGATCATACTTTATCGTATTGTTCATGAGCCCAAGGGTCTCAATAAAGGTGCTTTTGCCTATTCCTGAAAGACCCAAAACGAAGATGAGTTTCCCTGTCGGGATTTTGAGATTTTTGATGCGCATCACAGGATTGCTCGGGCGATAGCTGCATGAAAGATCTTTAATTTCAAAACAAAATGTATTGTTCATCTATCTCTTGCGCTAATTGGTTTTTTGTTTTCTATCTCCCAGTCAATGGTCTGATTGTGCATTCTAGATCCAGTTCCCTCGGAGGCTATTATAATGAATCAATAAAGCAAGTAATTTAGAATGTGCTCTGAATCGGAATCCAGAAGTAGACATCATCGCCTGATTTGTAGGAAAAGTCATAAGATCTCGTTCTCGATATTTTCTTGAGCTCAGATACTATGTTCTTTATTCTAGTTGCGAACCTATCCAAGGTTTCATTGCTTACTTTCTTTTCGTTGAGAATGTCCGCTATGATAAAATCCTCCTCTTGTCTACCGATGTCAAGCCCTTCTCCTTTGACTCCTTGCATGAGCTCACGAAGGTCATTTACTGTGGTTTTGCTTTTTTTGGAGATTGCAGATCCACCGGTAAACTGATCCACAAGTTCAAACATAGCTTCTTGGATTGCCTCGCGACGCTCGGTTTCTGTATCGTCTATGGAGTTTTCGACTCTTTCGAGAACATCTATATATCTATTCAAATCATTCAAAGGCATATACAAGACATAGGAAAAGCATGGGTGCTTGGCGCCTTCAATCGTCCGCGGCACAAATACCTCGGTGTACAATTGAAATTTTTCGTCGACGAGCCTTTGGATATCCTTGGTTTTCCACTTACCAGTTTTTCTGTCTTTGAGTCTTTTGAGTTCTAAGGCAAACGCTGGAGCAAGTTCGCCAGCACTTACATTTCTAGAAGCGGAGGAGGTGTTGAAAAATTCAGTAGCATTTTGCAAGGAATTGCCATCGTTGATCATAGAATTAAGAATGACATAGTAACCCTCCACGAAATCATAAACATCCTCTACATGACCAGAGACCAGCTCGGTGAAGTCACCAGTGAGAATGGAAGCATTGGGATCTGGTTTGATGAGCTTTTGACGCACCGTTCCATTGGTCAATGTCAACGAATTTCCTGACTCCAAGGGAGGCATTTCTGGATTGGAGCAGGTCATTCCTGAGCCACTGATTTCCTCGCATATGTCCTTGTAATACTGAAACTGCTTGGAGGCATTTTGTTGAATCAGTTGGCGGATCTGTCTATTGTAAATATTAC
Organism: Metis holothuriae; assembly: GCA_028566655.1. Classification (NCBI taxonomy): domain Eukaryota; kingdom Metazoa; phylum Arthropoda; class Copepoda; order Harpacticoida; family Metidae; genus Metis; species Metis holothuriae. The sequence goes on along the minus strand of JAOXNJ010214980.1, from coordinate 3,497 downwards.
TAGTAATATCGTCGGAGTGCGAAGGCTGTATAGAAGCTAGATGTACATTATACTCTGAGAGTAAATTGGTTATTTCATTTCCTTTGACCAATGTCTCATCTGATTCTTCCGCAGCCTTAGTCTTTCTGAGTCTATAGGCCGAGTAGTCGGCATTCTTTCCAATGACAAAAAGGATATTGGTGTGATTGCTATTGAAACCAGCCTCTAGCAGTGATCTTTTAAGGCCATAATACATCGAGGAGTACTCATCATTGTCATGCCATCGCGAGAATTGTGCGTTTTGGACAAAGGAGAGAACCTTATCAGGACTTGTAGTTAGCTCCTGAATTTCAAAGAGTTTGTTTTCTTTGGCTTCTTCGGAGTCCCGAAATATTGCCGCGCCGTATTTGATAGATTGTACATTATTGATCTTTCCAAAAACATCATCAATAGCCTGAAGTATTGCCGTTTTGTGACTAGCCATGGATTCGGTTCCCTCGATACAAAAGAATACATTGTAATTGTATCTCTTGTCGTCTTTGAGGTTGATTTCGTTTTTGACATTGGCAAAGTTTACCTCGTTGATGGTGTCCAGTACGCTGTTGAATGTCTTGGTCGTGATATCTCCGACCAGTCCAGTACGATAGATCCTGTCGTCCGCATCAAGCATAGGGAGGCGTACTACGGCCCCTGGCCATCGCTTCGGATTGATTCGAGCCATCTCACTAGCTGGTCGAATCACAGGATCATCTTTCCAGATGACATCTCTGCCATTATTTGGTGCTTTACCATCTTCTGAATGTCTTTGGGCTTCGATAGGCGTACCGTAAGCTTTCAATCGAAGATCTTCGTTGTTTTTCCTTTCGGCAAAAGCTTCGTCATCAAAATTGGGCTCCAGCGCGATTCTCGTATCCCAGAAAACTAGTCGACGACTACTGACCCAGCCCACCAGTCTTTCCGTACAGTTGCCGCTGTTGATGCTGACATCGGAGGAGAGTAAAACATATTCTCCTTCTTTTTTCATGACGAAGTAGAAATCATAGATTGTCTTTCGTCCAAGTTTATTTTTACTCAGAGGTGAAGAGAGGATATCGACATCTTCTTTTTTCTCTTGTTTGAGAATGGCACGTATATCACTGGCTTTGTTGAGAAGAAAGGCTTTTTTGTTGATTCGAGTAGTTTCATCCAGCAGTCCATCGCTCCAAAGGAGTAAATTTCGCTTTTCAACCCATCCGTAGTATTCTGCATTCTCTATCTTGTTTCCAGATACACTCGTCCGGCTGGCTTTGGCCAATTCGAGCCATTTGTCCTTTTTGCCTATTACGTAAAAGAATTCTTTAAACTTGAGATCTTTGAATTTCTGTTTGTCTTTGAGGTCTTTTACGGAGTAGACTCCATCTCTGTCGGCGTAGACGATCCAGTTGAGATTGCTTTCACTTTTCCAAGAGGATTCAGCAAAGCCTGGTTTGTCCAATGGCTCTAGAAATATATCGGGTAGGGGCTCCGCCTTGAATTTCTCATTCTGCGAATATGAAAGTTGGCTATATCCAACGAGCAATAGGACTAGAATAAAAAGTACTTGTGTTCTCATAGAGGACAGTTATTTAAGTTGCAGATTCAAGCCAAGGAAAAATCCAAGATTGTTGATTGTAGCTTCTTCTACTTGGTCTGTAACAAATGGAGTTTGATTGGGCAAGTCTTCGGCGTTGTTATATTGAGTGAAAGCTTGAGCGGCAGAGTTGCTATTGTCCAACTGGAAATACCCAGAGAGAGGATCTCTGTGTTCGAAGATCGAAGTGACATAAAACCGATAATCGGGACCAAAGATGATTTGCATCTTTTCGCTGATCGTTGCTCTAAAGTATAGACCCACACTCGCAGCTATACTGAGTGAAGTTTCTAGATCATTGTCGTCATAGTAGTCCTCATTGTCCGCGAAGCTGTAGGTATTATAATTCATTTCCGGGACATCTGACCATTGGCTCCATTGCCAAGGTATATCTGTGGCCTCTATTTCTGAAGTGTAATTGTAGACCCCTTGATATTCGATATCGCCAGAAAGAGAACTTGTAGAGCTTATACCTAGAGTAGGGATGACCATGAGTCGGGGTACAAAGGATAGGTCATTGGTAAGATTGTATTGGTAGCTTAGACCAATGGGTATTTCTAAGGCAGTATATTGATACTCATCTGTAAAGTCATTTCCAAACATGACGACCTGCGTGTACTCATTTTGATGTCGATCTAGAAGTTTGTTGCCTCCGAGCTCTTCCATCTCGTACTGGTTCTGTATTTGATACTCAAAGGAATACTGGGCAATTTGGATTCCAGCGTGTAGATTGATTTCTTTTTTCTGGAAAGGAGCAAAATTGACCATCGCACCAAAACTGATGCTCTGAATACCTGTCTGAACGACAGTAAGAGGTCCATTGGAGGAAGGTAAGGCAAGGGAATTGACATAGTTGAATGCCAAGTCGGGCTCTACATCTCCAAGACCGATGCCAAAGCGTCCTCCCACGGTCACAGAAATCTCTGAATCGTCGCAATCCTCTTCGAGCTTGGTAACAATTTTTTTGATACTCACATCCTGAAAATCGTCTTCAAAAATCTCAAAGTACAAATCAATGACAAAAAGTCTTCCTTTTTTGCACCTTGCGGGCTCATTGTTCTTATCTAGCGAATTGTATATTCTCTTATTTACTCTCACTTCCATCGTATAGTATCCGTCAGGATCATAAGTAAGAACCCTGTAGTATGGATTACTCAAATCAAACTCCAATCCTTGTTCTCGGAGCTCACCGCCAAGGACATTGCTGTACTGAAAGGAAGACATCAATACTCCGTAGGAAGTCTCTTCGATATCATTGCCGATTTCCGCGTTGTTGGTAAAGAGCTCCATGAAATTCTTTTGACCTTCGGAGTCTACAGTTCCCGAATTTCCTTTGAGGGAAGCATATTGTCTATATTGAGCGTAGGCCCCTTCCACAGATAGTTTGATGTCTTCCAAGTCTATGGGGTGCACCTCACCTACAATGTCCAAGCGGTCTGACCGTATTTCTTGAGCATAGATTAGCGTGCCTGTCAAACAAAGTATCACTCCAGAGAGAAAGCAATTTTTCAATATTGATATGGTATAATTCTTCATTTTATGGGTTTTCGGAAGTTACTGTATGATGATTTTGATAGCCTCTAGATTTTGACTCTCATTGTAGGTAGTCAAATAGTAAACCCCTGGAGTCCAATGGGGGACCGTCAACGAAAACTCTTGATACCCTATGAGCTTGTTCCATACTCCTTGGTTCACCAACTGTCCCAGATGGTTGGATATGGAATAATTGATAGGGCCATCAAAAGAACCATCCAGGGATATCGTCATCATGCCCTGATTGGGATTCGGGAAGACATTCATCTCTAGGTCAAAGTCTGGTGTAGGGACTTGGAAGAAAGACTGTCTGTAGATTCCATTGGCATAAATTCGCGTATTGCAGATTTCGGATTCTGTTCTGCACCCATTCTGC
>JAOXNJ010214869.1:0-32612 GCA_028566655.1 Metis holothuriae | reverse complement strand
GACTCAATTCCTGCTGAGAATCTTCCAAGAAAGCTAAGATTTCGGCTGCTTGATCACTCTCTGTTTTTGCTTCTTCTAGCAAGTTTTGAAGCAAGCAAATATCTTTTGAGATTTGAAACAATGTTTTTTTCATTTTTCTTTCACCAATGTTTTTTTAGCGCACTTAAAAGGGCAAATCTTCAATCGGCACAATCACAATTTCTTTAGGGTGTCCAGGGGGGCACGCTAACACTCCCTTGCCCCCGTCAACCAATGCTGGCTGATTGCCGCGCCGTGCAATCCTTAAAGGGGTCCCGTAAACTTCAATAATCATCGCTGCTTTTTATTTGCATCAACACTATTATAATAACGTCGTTTACGCCCAAAGTCAAATTATTTTTACAGAATAAAACAGCTATTTTTCAGCTTCGTCAATCAACAATGAGGTTTTATCTGCCCATTGTTTTTGTCGCTTGCTCAAACTAGAGTATGGGATCGCCGAGTAGGGAGTGTTTCGACTCGCGTTTTGTTTAGAGTTGGAGACTGTTCGGCCAACAAAACAATCTGGGTTTAATGATTTTGTTTCAGGATCTCGCTTACTGTCGTCGCAAAGAACGTAGAGAATCTCACGTTTTTTTTGATCTGGCGATCGGTGGCGCTCTCGATAGCGCCTTGAGGCTTCGGCGGAAGATATTTTTTCAAAGGCAAGATCCGCCAAACGCTTTACGGGGACAATCTTCTTGCACTGACCGCAACTATAGCGCGCGATACTTCCGTCGACTCGGCGCTGGTGGACTCGCATGGGGCGATCGCAGCAAGTAGGGCGATTTTTTCGATCTTCTGGCGGAATGGTTCTCATGAAAAAAGCAGTCCCGCTTGGGGCTGCGCTGTATTTAGGCTTGGTCGTCTAACTGATCAATCACATATTGGCGAATCAGTTCCCCTAAGCCCTCCGGAGGCGTAATGCCGCCGAAGTCTTTGGGGTCAAAAGGCTCTTCTAGGTGCTGGGCGATCGCCGCGTCAACGTTGCCATTAAAGGGGGCTACAAACTCTTCAGCGGTGCAGCTTCCAACAAAAATCTCGTAAGCTTCAGATGGTGTCATTTTTTAACTCCTTTTCAGAACACTGTGTTTAGAGGGTTTTCCTTTCCTCTCTATGCTTTTATTATACACAACCTAGATGACGATTGCAAGCTTTTTAAGATCTTTTTTAATCGTCAATTTTACTGGTCTAATTAGCGGTCACAACCTCACACTGTTTTTAAGCGACACTCCCTACGCTGACCTTGCAGGTACAGTTCGGGGGTTCCCCCCGGTAAAGCTAAAATAAGGATAGCTGCTCTTTTAGTTGTTTGAGTTTGGGTTCAGGCGCGGAGGGGTCTATTTGTTCTGGCTTTTGAGCTACGTGGCTGATCAACTGTAGGTATCGCTTGCCCCTTAGCTTTTCGATTGAAGCTTCCAGCGATTCGAAGTCAGGGGAGAGAATAGCCTTGAGTAAAAATGACGATTTGTACTCCCCTGAAACGATCTCTGTTTTGCTCGCTCCCAACCCTAGTAAGTCTTCAAAAACAGCAAGATCTTTCTTGAAAGATCGTCGATCAATCCAAATAGTGTCAATCTCAAACTGTACCGGATAGAGATCAGGGGATTGCCCTTCTTCTGCCAAGAACAAAATATGCTTTTGTCCTGATTCTGCGATAGCAATCGTGAATGGTGGCGGTGGAGGATCTAGTAGCCACCCGCGCATTGTAGCCCGTGTAGCTAAATCCTTGACCACGGGAAACCCTTTGTGCTCTCCTTCAATTTTGGGAGAAAGAAGCACGTCCCCTTGGTAAAGCCAAGACCAGCCACGAGCAAACAAAAGACTATATTTTTTTTTGCTCTTGTTCCAATAATAGGCGCGAGTGTTTAAGGCAAATTCGCAGCGATCGCATAGGTGGGTAGACTCAGGACAAGCCGCGCTGGAATGAGCGGTAAAACTTTTTTTAAGTTCTAATGGTTTTGTTGCTGGGGTAGCTCCGCAAAGATAACAGCTAGACACAGTTTTTTACCTCCGGAAACTGATCGGCGAGTTTAAAAAATATTTCGGGATAGTTGCGCCGCAAGTCAGCCAGCCGCCCCCAATTGATTCCTGTTGTCCCAATCGGCGGGCCGTTGCGAACAGTTAGCCGATCTCGATCGTACATGGCCGGATAATAAAGACCGTGCATATCAATATATTGCCAGATTTCTTGAGTCGAGAACCAAGCGACAGGGGAGCAAACGATCAGACCGTCGCTTTTGTTTTGGTGAATCTGGCCGTGCTTTTTGAGATAAAAGGCGCGCCCCTTGGATTCGTCTTTTCGGATGCCCCAGCTATAGCCCTTGATATCGTGGTTTTCTTGGTATTCCTGAAGAGGGTCGTAGACAAGGCGTTGGTTTATCACCTTGTCCGCTCTCGTTGCCATTGTCCCTTCCAGTGGCAACCCTAAATCTAGGTAAAGGTGCCACAGGTCACGGACGGGACAAAGCTCCACGATATTTTCTCCGCGCGATCGCCAGAGATCAATTAACTCTACGCAATCAGGCCACTCCGCTAAATATCCTTGGTTCACCCAAACCAACGGCACGCCAGGGTAGACCTGTTGGATTAGGTGTTTTGCTACCAGTGAATCCTTGCCGCCGGAGACAGAGCAATAAACTTTTTTGTCAGTCAAAGCTAACCATTTTTGAATGATGGCGATCGCCCTTTGTGCTTTGCGTTCTACCCAGGGATATCGGGGTCCGCTACCTTGGTTCAGCACTGTTCCACCACCCTGGGCATTACACACAGCGTCTTGTTTTCTGGTAGCCACACGGGGGGTGTGTAACCCCAATTAAGGATATCGTTATTTAATGGCAGCCTAACCTTATCCTTGAATAATTCAATCGGGACGGGCTTCATGATTTGCCCATCTCTAACCAGACTCCAATCTTCGCTCACCGCTTTAACTTCCCAGGAGACGACTTGGCCATGCCCTTGGCTTCGCTTTTTGCCAATCCCTGTTACGCCAGACAGAAGTCTTTCTACTTCTTGGCGATCGCCCACTGCAAACCAATCAATCCTTGGAGTCAGGCGCAAAAATAGGGGCAGATCGTAGGATTTCTCCGCCCCCTGGCTTGTGTCGAACTTAGGCTTTCTTTTGCCCCAGTTCACCCGTCCGTCTGGTTCCCAACGCTTACGAAATTTTGCTGTTTCTTCGCAGCGGTAGCGATAAACAGGGGCAGAACACCGATAGATCCCCTCCCACAGTTGCAGGGGGATTTCCGGGGCGATCGCCTGAACATTCTTTCGGGCTTCTTCAAAGGACGGGTTCGGAGTGACCAGCCCCTTCTTTTTGAGTATTTGGTATATCAATAACCCTTCCAGCTGGGGTGACCAATCCTCGTACACAGCAATCCCGTTAGCTAGGAAGGCTGTTATCTGGAGCGGTTCAATCAAAAAGGCCACGATCAATACCCTCCTTTCAATTTTTTCTCTACAAACTCCGAAATTGACACCCCTAGTTCTTTTGAGCGCCGTCGGATGTGAGTAACCAAGCCACCGTCTAAATAAACAGTGATTCTCTTTTTGTCGAGGGCAGGGCGGCAAGCGCAAGGGGGCGGGCCGCCCCTAGGCATCCTAAATCAGTTGCCAAATATTGTTGGGACTTTCACCTTGTAGCGAAACATCTTCTGGGTCTAAACCTTCTAGCGTTTCTAAAAGATCAGACGCATCGTAAATACCATCCGCGTAGTCGTCAAAGACTCGAACGCAGTTATCAGAGTCGATACCGCACTCTTCCTCAACCGCAAGGCCACTACAGAGGTCGTAATCAGTCGAGATACCAAGGCGGTCAAGCTCGTTATAGATGGCTTCAAGAATTGTGATTGTAGCAGTCATTTGTGTTACCTCTTTTCTCTACACTCTTATAACACCGTTATCTTGGAATCTTGTCAACTCTTTTCAAAGAATAACCCGCACCCTATTTTTTGTTTGCCGCCGATCCCTTGTATTTGTAGTTGTTTTGGGTTTTCTGTTTTGGCGAAAATCTCAAAGCCAACCAGGGTGAATCGCTTAATTTTGATTTTCTTGCGTTGCCCAATGGCGATCGCTGTCTGTGGTGGAATTTGTTTGATCGCAGAATTCAGGAATTGTGTTGGGGTTTCGGCTCCTTTGATCACGGCGAGACGACAGTGTAGGAGGTTGGAGGCTGAAAGTTCTTTGGCTTGGGGTGTTCCTATTGCGATCTCGTGTTTCCCGATCCGGAGCGTATCAAGTTGAAAGTGTGCGATTTTTTCTAGTGGACAACGGATTGTTAGTTTTGACTCACTGCCGATCTTGATCGTCCCATCTTTTTTAGGAAGGCCTGTAATTGTCCCTAGTTTCCAGTCGAAATCTTTAAGGTGATTGTCTTGGTGGATCAGGGCTGAATAAAGACCGTAATTGTGGTCACTGGGGAGGCGATTGCCATAAACAGGAAAGATCAAGTCAATCATTAGGCCCCTAGCAATTCACGCACCTCAGGCGCTTCCTTGGCTTCGGAAAGAAAAGTCCGGTACTGCTCCAAGTAGTCTTCGTAAGCTCGTAGTTTTGCCGTGACCCGTTCAGATGCTGTTTGAGTGCTTCCACCAATACTGAGTAGGTGGCCTTGTTCCGTTGGGGTGTTGTACCAGATTTCAGTGCTGACCAGGCCGTTCCCTCGGTTGCCCTTGCCCCCAAGATAAGGGTGCTTTGCAAATTCCAGAAGGGCATCGTAAATAAAGCCCTCTTCAATTGCGGTGCCGTCAAAATCCCAGCGAGAATAAAGGCGACTACCGCCCATGATCAGGCGATCGCTGGCAATCATTTGGTCGGATTTTTTCTTTTTGTCCACGTCCCCAGTCAATATCGGCTTTTCCTGGAGGTAGGGTTGAAGTGCCGGGGCTTGAAGGGAATCTCGCCGTGTTGTTTGGTCAACAACAACGTATTGTGTCCAAGATTTGTAGTGCTTCCGGAGGAACGGGATATGATTGGCGATCGCCTGCTGCCTTTGGCGTTGCTGCTCTGTCGTCGGTCTCTGGAACGGATCGTTAAACTCAGTCCCCAAGATATCAGCAACCATATCGCCATGTTCAAGAAAAGCCGGGGCTTGTTGGTAAAGATATCGCAGAGATTCGTAACAGAGCAAATAAGCCGAACCAACGTTTAGCCGACCCTGTACCATCTGCGCTTTTTTGTGTCCAAACACTCCTACTGGCTTGGCTGTCCCTAACACTGAAAGGAACGGCAGCAATTGACGGATCTTGCGATCCAAACCCATATCAGAGTCAGTGGAGCCATCGATTCGTCCCCCGGCAAACATGGTGTGGTGAGTGTCGGGATTGAGTTTTAGATCGAGTTTATCTAACGCCGAGGCAATCCCCTTGCGGCGTAAAATCCCGTTCCTTAGTGCGTTCCCTGAGTAACAAAAGCACTGCCTGGGGTTCCCTTCCAGGTCTAGCAGCTTCAACGTTTTTAAGTTGGAAACGTTGCCAGTGACTTCCCCAATGTGAGACAGGGGGGATTGCAGGGTGAACAGCAGGTGAAAAGTGACTTTTTGCGTGTCCCAAATATCGTAATTCTCAAACATTAACTGCAACCTCGATTGTGTTTTCTTCTAATTGTGCCTCTGCCTTTCCGATGGTTCGATCTCGCTCAAACCGTAATCGACAAAGCACCTGGATAATTGCCGCTTTAGTTCGACACAACTCCAATACGTCCCACTCAGAAAAACCCTCTGGGGCGATCGCTTCGATTATCTCAGCCCAAGAATAAATCGCTAGATCTTGATCTCTGTCTAACTGCATGATCTCACCGCTTGCCGTTACCCGTTGAATCGTTATTTCTGGTTGCACAATCCAGACCAATTCCTTGGGGCGCAAGTGAGAGATCAGGCTATCAGACAATTTCTGTAGGTAGTCCTCAATCGTTGTACTTACCTCAGCAGCGTTCTGAATTGAAGACTCTAAGAAGGTCCAAGTATTTTTTCCCATTGCTGGCGACTTTGCGCGATCTCGACAACGAAAAACCCAATAACTCAAGGCTGCTCCAGCAGCGTAGCAACCGTCTCTAGCCTCTTCAATTCCAAATTTATTCAAAACTTTATCTGTCCTGTTCATATGGTTTTTCTTGAAATCTTTTTTTACGATAAACGGATCGAGCCAGCCCCCAGTCACAGAAGGGATGATCGAGTATTGCAATCAAAAAATCTTTTTCCGAGATTGGGAGTAAGGCCACTAGAGCCTCTTCAAGGAATTCGATCGCTTCTGCCTTACTAGTCAAGATCATTTTTTCTGGCTTTTCGTTTTGTTCCTCTTTTGTGGCTTCGTAGTAAGGATTCTCTGTATAAGCTGCGTCTAGCAATCCAAAGAGGCTACTACCACTAAATATAACTTTTCCGGCACCGTTTATTAGGTGATAGGTTAGGCTCTTACCGAAGCCCTTGGTTTCAATTCTTAGGCCAGCCTGCTTTGCCCAGTATTGAGCCTCCGAAAAAATCTTTTCGTATTTGTTAGCCACTACGTTTTTCTAGGATCAACACGGCGATCTCTGCAATTTGAGCCTTGCAACCGCCAAAAAACGGATCTCCTGTTTCGAGTTCGCAGCAATCTAGGTAGGCCAATGCGTCCATCAGCTCTTCTAGCGCGTCTTGAAGTTGATCCCTGCCATTGAAAGGCTGGAGAGGGACGCCGTAAGTATCCAGCCCTTTTTGTTTCCGTTCTTCAATCAAAGGGATCAGTGCTGATTCAGGGATTTTTTTGTACTGTGCGACTAGGTGATCGTGAACAGAGAAAAATCCGTGAGTTGTTGGTTCAGGCTGCATTTGTTCCTCCTGGGATCATCCAGTAATCGTTAAAACCCTGGTCTTGAAAATTTGTCATATTGCCCTCATACTTTTGACTCAAAAAGACGCTCTATTACTTCTCTGGATACCGGGAAGATATAATAGGAATTTAAAGATATTGCTACAGCGTAAGGAGAGAGATTAATTAGTTTTGCAACTAATCTAACGTTTTCTTCAATCGATAGATTTTCTCGCCACGCCTTTTTTTTAGCTGTTAGTATTTTGTCTCCAAAGCTACTGTACAAACAAACTTTTTCGCTCTTGTGTTCAATCTTTAAACTTAGCCCTTTGACTTTTATTGTGTAAGAAAGGCTTGGATCTTTTTTTCGTTGCGCAGCGGCCTGAGTTGACAGATAGCTTTGAGCAATACCTAGGCGCTGACTGGCGGATTTTAGTGAAGGGAAAATTTCGCCAGTGTCTAAACTTTCAACAGTCAATGACTGTCGCTTAACTGGAAAATACTCCGTTAAGCCCCAATCTGAAGGCAAAATTACTTGAAGCGGATAACCCTTTACAACAATTTTAAGGCGCTTTTCTTTTTCCGGAATTCCTTCAATTGCAGCTTGTTTTTTTTTATTTGATAAACAAGGCTGTCTTTTACGCACCCAATCGCTTTTGCTGCCTGATTGAGACTGCTGTAATAAGTCTTTTTTTTGGGATCAAATATTTTGCACCCATGCAAAGTATTTTTTGTTTTCATTTTTAAAAGGGGGTTTGGTTACTAAAACTGGATTGCTCCGATTTTGCCCTTGGTGGCGTTTCTAGTCGCTCAACTACTACTACAGTCCTTGAGCGCTTGTTTCCGTCTTTTTCCCAGCTCTCGACTTCCAACCTCCCTGTGGCCATGACAAAATTTCCTTTTTTTAGGTACTGAGCTAAAAATTCTCCGGTTTTACCCCAAGCTTTAATCTCTACAAAATTGCTCTTTGATTCTTTGTCTTTTGGCTTGTATTCCTGCAGCCCTACCGCCGTAGTAACCACTACAGACCCTGAGTTGAAATATTTGGCCTCTGGGTCACGAGCCAACCAGCCGCTGATCTGTACTGTGTTCACTTTTTATCTTGCACCTGTGTTTTTTATTGGCAGCAACAACCTTACAATATACTGGTTTACACCCAAAGTCAACATTAAAAGTAGTTTTATTCTAAGGAATTTTGGCTCTCGGTTGTCACTTTTTGCCAGTCCTGTGGAGAGAGGAATTGAACGCCGTCCCAGGATGAAATCTCGTCGATGTCAGGGTGTTCCTTGGTGGCTTGCCCCCACCACGCAACTTGTACTTGGTAGTTGTGGTTAAACAGATCCAGAGTCTTATCCCACCGCCGGATAACGTGAGGGTTCAGGACATCCCCTGCATCGGGACAAAGGATCACTCGGCGACAAGAACCGATCGCCGCCTTGAGTTGAAGGGGACTCCCCGCAAAGTGGCCTCCACTGGCTCCGATAAAACGAATACCTCCGAACCTGTAGGAAGCGATTCGTGGCTTTAGTGTCCCTTCACAAAGTAGAACAGCGTCGGTTACTTGTCCTGCTACGGACAAGGGAAGCTCGCCGTTTTGTAAGTGACTGGGAAAATCACCCTTTACCCAGGAATATTTGCTGTTCGCGCTCGGATTTTCGTCTCGGATCTGATATCCGATGGCTTGCCCTTGGTGGTCAAAGGCAATACAAGCGTACCCAGTCTTCTTTGTGGCGATCGCCCCCTTGCTGACCCCCGGCAATTTTGGGGATACGCCGCCTGGAATCTTTAACCCTGGGGATACAGAGAAAAACAAAGACTCTTCAATCTGAGGGTCTGTTAGGCCCCGCTGCTTTAATAGTTCTTTGTGTTCTGGCTTCAACCCCAGGGTTGCGAGCCGTCGAATACTCCGATCGCGCTCCGAACGTGTTAGCCCCGACGCCCATTTTTGGTACTGAGCATCTAGGCGGGCCTCTCTTTTTTGTTGTTGAATCAGTTTGCGGCGCTCAATTTCTGCCCTGTCCAGATCCAGGGGTTGATCGAGGTAAACGCCCCACACCCCGTCAACACTGGAGCGGATGAACTTAAACCCAGGGCCACCACCGGAAGGGAACGAGTGACATAAGATCAGCTCCCCTTTTGTTCGACAGTCCCCAGAAGTGTCACCACAGACCGGGCAAGGGTTGTGAACTTTTGTTGGGATTAACTTTTCTGTGCGCATATTTATTCTCGCTGCTTTTAAGAGGCATGGCCAAGGTTATGAAAAGTTGTTGTTTCATTCTCAAAGTACAGCTTAACCGTGCCGCACCCGCCGAATCGATTTTTAGCGGTGATCAGTTCTGCGATATTTTGCTCCGGTGTGTCCGGGTTGTAATAGGCATCCCGATAAACAAGGTCGACGCGAGCCGCTGCCTGTTCGATTTCTCCTGAATCACGCAAATCAGATAGCAAAGGACGCTTGTTTAGCCGGCTCTCTACACCTCGATTGAGTTGGCAAAGCATCAACAAAGGGGCCTTCAGTTTCTTCGTGAAATACAGGGATAAATCGTTAGCTACCCGCCCGGCTGATTGGCGTTCGTAATTCTCGCCCCGCACACCTGCAACCCGAACCAAGCCCAAGTAGTCAACGACTACCAGGTCGGGCGATCGCCCGTGCTGCAATCGCCACTGCTCAACCTGACCGATTATCTGGGATAGCTCGGTTGCCGACTCATCCAAATAGATGTCCAGACCTGAAGCGGCGCCCACTGCCTCAATCGCACTGGGAAGCTCAAATTCTTGGATTTCCCCTTGCTCAAGTCGGCGGCTGTCAATTTTGCACAGACTCGAAAGAACACGGGTCACAACTTGGGCCTGAGACATTTCCAGGGAAAAGAACAAAACCGATTTCCCTTGTTTTGCCACGTTGACCGCCATGTTCATGGCTAGGCTAGTTTTTCCCATAGCCGGTCTGCCAGCAAGAATATTCAAACCAATCGGCAGCCCCCCATAATATTTATCGTAGTCAGCAAAACCAGTGGGAAGGTAGTTTTTATTTTTGAGTTCGGGATTTTCTCTGATCGCCTCCACGCCCTCGAACCACTCACCAACCAAGTCGGACAAGGAAGTGAAGCCGGCTCGACTGCCGTACTGACTCAACTCAATCAAGGATTCCTGGATTCCGTTGAACGCTTGATCGTACCCATCTTTATCCAAGGACGCGATCGCCTTTGACAACGATTCCTTTAGTTTTCTGCTACGATAACGCCCCTCAAGAATCCCGGCATACTCTTCAACATTCTCCACTGTGGCGACCGTATCGAAGGCATCGGTTAACACACCCTGCCCACCAATGGCCCTGAGTTTCTCTGTCCCCAAAAACTCCACAACGGTCAACAGATCAATCGCCTGTCGTTTTTCCGCCATCGCAGAGATCGTCTCCCAAACCAAGCGCATTGATCGAATCTGAAAATGATCGGGTGTTAGCCGCCCTTGAACCTGGGGCAGCAAGGTCGAATCAGCAAGGATAGCCCCGATCAAGCCCTTTTCAACGTCTAAAGGGTTATAATTATTTTGAGACATGTTTTCCTCTTTTCTCTTTTTCTTTCAAAAACCAATTCCAAGCCCGACGCCCTTTAGCGAAGTTATAAGCCGCTAAGGGGTCTTTTTTATGTAAAACGTCTATCTGGTCATATAAATCATTTTGGGTGCTTCCCCGCTCATCCTGGCGGCGCTGAGGCCATTGATCAATGTCAGACCGTATCTGATTTTCTAGATTGGCGATCGCTTGTGCCTTTTCAGCATCGCTCCCGAAACTGATTAGTCTCTTGGCGTAGAACTGCAAAACCACTGCGTTAGTAACTTTGATCTGGTTTTTCTTGTAATAGTCGGTGTTCGCTAACTTTTGACCACGCCACTCAAGAAAGCCATTAACATCTTCGCACCGCTGCGCTATTAAAGCAGCAACAAAGTCATGGTTTGATCTGGGGGGCCGGCCGCCGCGGCATGACAATACCCCTCTCTCTGAACTGGTAAGGCCACCTAACTGATTTTCTGGGAAAACAGAAGAAGCCAGCGAGGAAGTCTTAGGCTGTTTTGCTGGTTTTCCTTCTGGCTTTTCCGGTTTTTTGCCCGTCTCTTTATAAAGATCTTTTTTAAGATCTTTTTTTATATAAGAAGATTCGGAAGTTTCTTCCTGATCTAGATTCGGAAGTTTCTTCCTCTCCGATTCGGAAGTTTCTTCCTGATCGATCAGGAAGTTTCTTCCTGCCGCTTTTAGTGCGTCGTGGTTGACGCGATACCACTTGGAGTGATTCCACTCTTTTTTGTTTGGCTTGCAAGAAATTAGGAAGCCTTTATCTTCAAGTTCTCTCAGGGTTTTTCCGACTGAGCGAACAGACAGCCAAGGCAAAACCCTAGATTGCCACTGGCCGTATGTGTAGTTGCACCAGATGTGCCCCTCATGTTCGGTTCTGTAGTCCTGGTGTTCTTCCTTTATCTGGCAAACCCAGTGACATTGCTGTAAAGATATTGCCCCATTGACCCCGACCAGCACAGCAAGGGACGGGAGAACCATCAATGGTTTTTCGTCCATCAGCAACCTAGTCATTATCTTTCTCCGCGTCTCTTAACACCGGCCCCACTGGGTGACTTAGCGCCGCCATCCTCAAGAAAGCAGATAGAGGCAGCCCGTAACTGACCGCTTTCTTAAGGACGACACGATATTCTGCCTCCGTGAGCAGCACAGAGGTTTGCTTTGCTCCTTTTCTTGGCATAATTCAACCTAAAACTACACCCACTATTTTACCCTAAATGCAAATAAAAAACAGCGTTAACAAAATAAAAGTGTACTTAAAACATGTACATTCTGATTTTTTTTAGATATAGTGGTGCTGTGAAAGTGCAGGAGGACTGCAGGATGAATTTCAAGGCACGCGTTAGATTGTCAAAGATGTTGAGCCGCTGGTTGACGGATTCTGGGTATTCTCAGAGAGAGGGGGCGCGGATATTGCGGGTGAGCTCAACAGCACTAAGAAATTGGATAGCCTGTGAGACGGAAATGAAGTGGGAGCCGTTTTTCTCGTTTGCTAAGATCTTGGGTAAACATCCCCAGGATCTGTTTGCAGAAGTGTTTGGCTTAACGGCTAGACCCTTACCAGAAAGGCCGTCTTACGAGGATATAGAAACAGCCGTTTTAGATTCCCTTGGGTTTGCAGAAAAGCGAAGATTGCTTGGGGTTTTATTTGATGAGCTAAACGAAAAGTGCGCTTAACTGTTTTTGGTGCGCTTAACTGTTTTTGCTAGACTAAGCGAAAACAGTCGAAAAACGAATGCGCGAAATATTAGAACAGCTAGCCAAGGCAGAAACTTATATTTTGCCAACAGAGAGGCTGCGCCCGAATCCTTGGAACCCAAACGAGATGCCTGAAAAGGCTTGGGATGCCCTGGGTCAATCCATCGTTAAGTACGGTATCCACTTGCAGCCAATCGTTGTCCGGCCCCGTGGCGATGGCTTTCAGATCATCGACGGTGAGCATCGGTTTAAGTGGGCGCAAGAGATGGGGATCACCAATGTTTCGGCTGTGATCATTGATGTTGATGATTTCGACGCCAAAAAGCTAACCCAGATCCTGAACCGCACCCGTGGTGATGACAACCCGCTAAAGCTAAAAGAGTTGCTTGATTCTTTGTTGGTAGATCATGAACCCGACGATGTGATTGAAGGGATGGCGATCGCTGATGAGCAGGAATTAGATCATCTGTTAGCTGACCTAGAACGGGAGATCATGAACGATTATGATTTCGGTGATGAAGGGACGGAAGGAACAGCAACAGAAGACAATGAGCCAGAGATGATCGTCTGTCCTGATTGCGGTCATGCTTTCACGGCGAAGAATTAGCCATTTGTTAAACTGAAACAAAAGTATGTTTTCAGGGACACTATGATCAATCGCCTACCAGACGAGACAGATAAGGCGTGGGCGGCGTTTCAAGACTTTTTGCGACTGGGAACGGCCCGAAGTTTGGCTGAGCTAAAAGAGCAGTACGTTCATAAAAAGTCAGAAAAAATCATAGTTCCCACAACGTCGCAAGGAACGCTTCTTCAGTGGTCGTCTAAGTTTAACTGGTTTGAACGAGCAGGGCAGTGGGACTTAGAACAGGAAAAACAGCGGGCGCAAGCACTCCAAGAAAAAAAGGAGTCGGAGTGGATTAGGAGCCTAGAGGCTTATCAGAAACGCACACTCCAGACAAGCCAAGTACAGAGTCAGATTTGCTTAAACTTGTGCAAGAAGGTTTTAATCACTTTCAGCAAGAAAAAAGCGAATCTAACCGTTGATCAGGCTTTGCGTGCGATATCAGCGATCGCCAAGTTGACAGAGGTTTCTCAGGGTGCTGAGTCTAACGCGCTGGGTGTGAGTCAAATATTGACTAGCTTGGCTGCAGGAAAAGAGACACCGTACAGCGTAGCCTCCAATGAATTGCACACCTTGAACTTTGAGGAGTACAGCGACGCGGAAATAAAGAAGATTAGGGAGACTCAAGAAGCCTAATTTTCTCCCATGCTTCTCTGTGAACTTCTGCGTCAATCCAGTGGTGGTATATCGTTGTGTGGACTTTGACGCTGTGCCCCATCTGCTTTGCTGCCAGGGAAATATCTAGGCCATAAGCGATCGCCCTGATTGCCCAAGCGTGCCTAAGGTCATATAGGTGAAACGGGATATGTCGATGGAAAAGTTTACTTAGGTACCCAGCGCGATTGCTTCCGGTTTGTGTTGTCTCTGGGGGGCTCCGTCTCCAATCCTTTCAAGCCAGTTGGGGGGCAACGGGAAAATAACGCGGCGATCCGTTTTTCCTTTCTTGACTTTGAGCATGGGTCGCTCCGAGAAATCGAGATCATATAGTTCGCTCGGTCGGATACCGTAGCAAGCAAACACTCCAAAACTCCACTGTAGACGCTCTGGTAAATTTTCCCAGGTTTTCAAGATCAAGCGATCGTTTGGGATATCGCGCGGGGTCAATTGCCTTGTGCTGTATTTTCCTTGTAGGGCTCTAAGTTCTGCCCCATCCAAGCCAAGGAAGTCGGCAAACCTTCCTAGGGCAAAAGCGTATCGCTTGCGGGTTCTGCTGTTGGCTCGCTTGCTTAGTAGCAAGTTTTTCATCGCTTCCATTGTTGGTGTTTCAAGAAATTTCAGGACGCCATAAAAATCCTTTTCCCAAGTTCTGGCCGTGGTCTGAGTTAGCTCTTTGTTTTGAAAGTATTCAGTTTTGAATAGGGCAATCAACTCCGAAACTGTGGCATTTTTCTTGTCTACCCACTGAAATTCGCCTAGGTCTAACTGCACACTAAGCCGCCTTGCCTCATCGTATGCTCGCCTAATCCCTTCCTTTGTGGCGTTGATACCTAGGGATATTTCTTGTTGGCACCATGCCCCGCCGCCGTGCTTTGCTGGGAGTGTCCCCCGCAAAGAAAGCCGACCACCCCTTTGTCTGATTCGTAGCCGAAACTTTCCGGCCTTCAATCTCCCGTTGGCTTCCTTTAAATTCACTGCCCTAGTTGTGCCCTAAATCTTCCCTAAAATTTAAGGCAAACCTTGCGCTTTTTGGTGTGCAGCAGGGATGACTTCCATGACGTAAAAACTGTTGTGATGTGAACAAATGCCCTGTTATAAGAGCGATTGAGCCATCCACTTAGCTTGAATATTTAAAGGTGGTACCCAGATTCGAACTGGGGAGTGGAGGTTTTGCAGACCTCTGCCTTACCACTTGGCTATACCACCAGGCCAACGGTTGGGTATTATACTGCCCTAATTGATGCCCTAATTCTCCCCTAATTGCCTCGAACTATACACTCGTTTTCCCAGGCGAACAGTCCAGATTTTCCAGTGATGTTGAGGTTTTGCTCAAAGCGATCGCGTGCCTCCCATAGGCTTTGTTCAGCGCGGCTAGATAACTCTATTCCGTTTTCTGTGATTGATTTGATTGTGTAGGTCGTTCCAAGATACCTAAAGCGATCGCCTACTTGGTAAAAAGTTTGCATCACGGCATGCTCCGATTCGGAATTATTGGAGCAAAGAAGGACTGAGTATCGATATCTGCTCCAAGCTTAGCCAATGCGCAGGCCAAATCAATTGGAAAACACTTATCGGGGTTCAGTAGGTGCCCGCTTTGCCCGCACATACTTTTCAGCTTTCTTTTCACCCCTTTCACCAGTAGATCATCTCCCTGGTAGGTAATGGGCGTTGGTTCAGTTGCAGCGCCGTCAAAACTGATGTTGACGCCTAAAAAATCAATAGATCGATCTCTCATGGTTAGTTAAAATTACTCCTAGGATAAACTTAAAATGTTCGGGATCTTTATCGTAAAACTTTGCCAATTCGTCGGGGTCAGAAAACCGCTCAACACCCATTGATAACGCCTCGGTTGCCCAGAGTTCACTCCCTTTGGTTTGCTTGTTGCCAAAGTAGGAATCGTCTTTAGAAGAGTAGTAAGCTTTCCCTACGTACTCGTCAATAAAATCTCCTTTGTAGGCTAGCTCCCCAGGTGCAGAGTCGGCCATTTGTACAGGTTCACTGTTGCCAGATCGCCGCTTAACAAAGTCTTCTGCGGCTCGCATATAATCAGGGTTGCGTACTTCTAGGTGGTGACTTGCTTCATGGAAAATAATTCTTTTGTAGTCATCACCTCGGCCAAGGCTTACTTCACCACTGTTGAACGTAGTATATCCTTCTACGTCCATTGTTCTAGCGTAGTAATCCAAGGTTCCTTGGGCATTAGCGTAGGCTCGCCCCCTTGTGGGGTTCCTCCAAAAATTTAGATCTTCATGAACATCTCGACCTACTTGTTTTGGTAGGTTGTTGCGTTTTATCCCTCCAATCAAATCAAGATAATCTGTGACGGCTTCTTGGATTTCTTCTACCTCAAAATCGTAAAAAGTTTCCTCAATAATATGCACATGATCGTCAGAATAATTTTTGCGCTGCGCAGCTTTTCGGCCTCGGTTTGTTAGGTCTTCGATCAGTTTTCCAGCTTTATTTTCTTCCTCCACTTTTTCATAAATCTTCTCTAGTCTCTCAGCTTCTTTGAGGGTGCTAGATTGTTGTTTAAGTAGTTTTTTTGGAGGTTCTTCCCCCTTTTCCCTGTACGCGTCAACACGCCTGTTGATTGCCGTGAGCTCATCTAATTTGGCATCGTACAAATCATAGGCATTTGCAGCCTCTTCTAGTCCTTCAAAAAATTCAGGGTGCTCAACGACAAAGCGATCGCCAGTGGCCAAAAGATTATCTAGTGACTGGTTGCGATCAAAATCCCCTGCGGTAGATTGAGCCGTTAGCGCGTTGAGCTCCTTTATTGTCAGACGCCCCCCATCCTCTCGGAGCATCTGAGGTAATGCCATCCCTGACCTAAACAGATCTGCCCTACCTTTCCCTAGCGCTTTGTTTTGGAATTTTTCAGGTTGTCGCCTCAGCCAAGTTTCATAATTTTCATCTCCATCCACTTGCCCGTTAGCCGATGCTCGGGTTCCCCCTGGTGGGTCTATCCCGTTTTCTTTGTAGAAGTCAGCAAGGTAAGGAACGATCGTGCTGCGACAGTTCCGGTGGAGTGGCGGCCGAGGGGCGCTAGTGTCAGCAACCTGATAAATCCGCTGGTCTTGATTGGCGCATTGAAGAGATGTTCGACTATCGAGTGTGGCTAGAAATTGATACTTTTCAGTGATATCTTTGTTTGCTTCTAGGGTCAATAGTTGCGCCTCCGCACTAACTCCGGTCACACTTGTGCGAACCACTTGCTCTAACGCCCGCTCTGTTTTTTTTAGGGGTGAGTCTTTGGGGATTTTGTTGCCACCTATCAACCCTTTTACTATCTCGTCTGTTGGCTTCCCGAGGAGTAAACCTGAGCGGATTCCCTTTGTGAGATTGTTGTAGCTAGTTCCTAGCAAATCGCCAAAAAGTTCTTTTAGTGGCTTCTCTTCATCTGGGAGAATTCGAGGTAAGGCACGAGTGATATCAATTCCGCGCTGCTTGATCTGGATTTCTGTTTTTCCTGTAGCTAGGGCGGTGAGGTAATCCTTGCCCACTTCAACAGTCCGAACCGAAACACCTGCGCCTTTTGTCTGTGCTTTTAGTTGCTTAGCCTGGAACCTTGTCTGGTTTTTTATAACTCCCGTCAAGTCATCAATCACCTCTTTATAGGCTGCATTGTTAGCCGTCTGTAGGGTGCCTCGGATCTGCCTAGCCTGAGCGTTGAGCCATGCCATTTTTTCTGTATCAGATCCTGCTACCTCGCGAAATTCGTTAAGGATTTCTTTTGACGCGTCAAAATAGATTTCTCCCGCCGTTGCGACAATCTCGTTTGACACTTGATTGAGATTGATCGCGTTGGTGACATAGGGCGTAATCTGGCTGTGAGCTGGCATAGTGCACTAAAGAGTTCTTGGTATAATTAAAGCGCACTATTGAGAAAACGAGATGGCCAACTTAATTTACAATCAGGGGCTACTGAGCCTAGCAAATGGTGAAATCGACCTAGACAACGGAGCAATAAAAGGGGCTTTGGTTGGGGACGCTTACACCCCTGATCAATCACACAATTTTTTCTCTGACGTCACCAATGAGATTTCTGGTGCAGGCTATACAGCTGGGGGGCAAGCGATCGCCAACGTTTCGCTTGCGAGAGACAACGTGGCGGGGAGCATCACCCTAGTGGGCGATGATCTTGAATGGCCATCTGCGACAATTCTTGCTCGTGCCGTTGTTGTTTACTCTGACAGCGGAGATCCTGGTACTAGCCCCTTACTCGCCTATTACGATTTCGGCCAAGAAGTGGGAGTTACGAACGCCCCCTTTGTAGTGGAGTGGGCAACAGAAGGAATCCTAAGCCTTTCTACACAATGAACTTAGACGAATTCAAGCAAGCTGCAGTACAGGAGTTGTTGCTGTACGAGCCGATTATCGTAGCTCGTCAACAACAATTTTTTGCTGACAACGGGCACTACTTTCAGGGGCTAGCGACGCACTCAGTGTTACCCAGTAACGGAGAGCGGCGATCGCCCGACCTACTGAACAACAAGCCAAGTGATCAGGCAATTGGGTGGCAAGCGCCTGATTTCCCAATCACGATGCCGTTCTGTTTGCAGATGGATACCTTTGCTGCACCAGAGGGTCACGGCTTTATAGCGATCGCTTCCTTTGAGTGGGACGGCGATCGCTACGAGTATTCGAGGACTTACCTAGAAGGGCGCTTGACTGGATTTGAGTGGAGGAAGGCAAGTGTCACTGAATGACGGACTGATACACGCATGGAAGCTAGACGAGACTAGCGGCACTCGATATGATTCTGTTGGTGATTGGCACTTAACGGACTACAACACCGTAGGCTCTACCGCAGGGGTAAGCGATCTAGCTGCTCACTTTGAGGGAGCAAATGCAGAGTACCTATCTAGAAACACAGTTTTTTCTCTAGACAATTTCACTGTTTCTGCTTGGATCAATCCGAGTGAGTTGTCGATTGGGAATAATACCCCTGCAATTGTAGTGTTCAACGGGAGTCCGTTTTTTCGTATTCGCTTAGGCTCCAATAATACGATCGTTGTAGAAAAAAATTCGAGCAACCAGATCAGGATTACCTCACCTTTCTCCACTGTGAACCAATGGGTGCATGTTTGCTTCACAGAAGGAAGCACAGAGGGGATTTTGTACCTAGACGGCGTCCCCGTAGGCTCTTCTCCGCCTGGAGGATATAGTGGTTTCACGTCGATCTCAGTATCTCAAAGTAGTTCTTTTTTTCGCTTTACTGGGGCGATCGATGAAATTTGCATTTGGGATAGAGCTTTATCTCCGTCAGAAATTCCGGAATTTTTCGGAGAAGGGGCAGGCAGTGTAATTCCTTTTGTTGTTACTCCTGTTATTGCTCCTGTAACAAGTCAAAATATTTCTTTTTCAGTCTCTTTATCCAGTGCCAAAGTAAGAGTTCAAGTCACGAATCAATCAGCACTTGTTAAGCCTTCTCTTGTGACAATCAGGACAACAAGGGCGATCGTCTTACACCAAGAGATTCTCGTCGCGTCGTTGCCTGGTGCAACAAAGACTTTTGTGAGGGCTTCTCACCAGAGCCTAATTGTTTTGTCTGGTGAGGCTTCGGCAATTCCTAGAGCAAAGGCAGCACAGCAAGTAATTGTTTTTGCTTCACCTTCAGTGACAGCCAAAAAGCCGTCATCAGTTCTTTTAAGCCAAAGAATAGAAGCGACACTTTATGCTATTGAGACTTGCCCCTCCTGGTTTGCAGTTGACTCTAGACAAATCTTTTTAGCCACATTTTCTGTTGATCCAGTTAAGGCGATCGCCATTGGTACTAGCTTGGCCAAAATAAATGTGAGCCTTACTCCTTTAAAAAACGCCACCATTGACGCTGAGGTGTTGGGTATCTTTTCTTCAATTACCCCAGTTTTAACCCTAGATTCGAGGCTGAAATAATGGGCAAAATTTACAGAAATCAAACTTACTTAGTGATCCGTGTTTCCGTCGGCACTCCCCTAGCAGGCGTATCAGAAGCTCTGATCAAGTGTCGCAAACCAGACGGGACAACTCAAAGCTTCCCGGCATTGGTAGTAGACAAGCAGCAAGGAATCCTTGAATACTCGCCTACTGAAGATGATCTTGACCAAGTGGGACTGTGGACACTTTGGGCTTACCTGACTTTTGCCGACGGGCGTGAGATTGCAGGGGAGCCTGAAACGGTGCGAGTTTATGCTGAGGGATTTTAAGCTAAAGAGTTTGTCCGCTCTAGTTCCCGCTCTCGATCGTACTCTGGCACGTCCTCAAAAAAGCCAGAAGCTTCTAACTTTTTCAAGAAAGTTTCTTGAGTGTAGGCGTTTGACAACCAGCCCTGAAGCCAAGCCGAAAAGTCTTGATGGTTGACTTGGTTTAGGCTGAATTTTTTATTAACTACAACCTTAGGGGGGTCTGTTTTTAAAAAGTCTGAGGCATGAGCTAAAGCCTCATTTAGGCAATGTTCCAGCCCCTGGGCAGACAAGGCCAACAAGGACGAATTTTGTTCACGATCTATCTGTTTACTGGCTTCTGTTTCTGCAACTTTTTTTTGTTCAAAAATCTGTACAGCTCCGCTCAACAAGTCTTCTTTTAACTCTGCAAGAACATTGCGATGCTCGCTGACTGGAGAACTATCCAGAGTCACCCATCCTATTTTTGCGTCTGGTGACTCAAGCACTAAGCCAACATTTGAAGATTGCTTAATATCTATTTCGTTGGAGTCAACACCAGTAATATAAAATTTCGGGTTAGAAGAAAGGTGTAAAAGGTGGTATAAATCGCTTGCCACTTGGAAATGTCGGAGCGTTAGATAGGCTGTTTCCAGCAGGGGGATAGAACCTTTGAAAAATCCTTCTTGCTCAATATAAAGTGCTGAAACAGGAATGTAAGCAAGGTTGATTTCGCCTTGGTCGACAAGAACCCAAGTGAGATCCCCCTGCACTTCTCGAACAGCCCACTGTCGCCACTGAACAATTTCATCAAGCTGGTACTCCATGATCGTAGCCTCAGCGTCGTGCTCTGGCGTTGCTTCCCAAGATTGAAACTTCAAGTAGCTCAAAGTTTGTCCAAGTACTTGTTTCCCGTTTACCGTCTTGGTGGCCAAGGTCGCTCGGGCTTCGAGTATTTGCGATCGCTTGATCAGGTTCCAGTAGGGTCGATACCCCGCCTCTTTTTGTTGCTTAAGACTGCTGACCGTCCCAATTTGTGGAGAGTCAGTCAGCACTAGGGCAAACCCTTCTAGCCAAGCGGCTTCTAACAGGTTTTTGGCAAACAGTTGTAGCGACTGCCCATCTGACGTGACCCAATCCGAAAAGCCCACGGTGTCGCCTTCAATGGCGATCGGCTTACGCAAGACAGTAGCAGCGGCCAACCGTTGCGCCTTCAGCAGGTAGTTTCTTAGGCTTGCTCTGTTAAGCCGATTCTTGTAACCGTCGTCTGTCTCGAACGGCTCTTGTGGTAAGTAGTGGTTGCACTTTTCCGTTAGGCGGCGCTGCCCCTCTCGAACGTCATTGACAAACTCAAGATCAATCGCTGTGTCCTCGAATAGGTAAGAGCACTTTGTAATATCGTTGGGGTCTTTAACTTCTTTTTGCATTAACCTTGTCTCCACAATGCAGCTTCTTCAGCCCGACGGTTAACTAATCCCTCCAAGGTTTTGCCCCCAGCCTTTACGTACAGACCCAGAGCGCTAGGCACTTTTCCCCAGTGCTTATTTTTGAGTGCAGCAGTAATAGTCGAAAATCCTTTTGAGCCGTAAAAGCCAGCACCTAGGTTATAGGCGAAGCTGGCCAGAGCAGATTTTTGGGGTGTACTCATCTCTCCCCAGCAAGGGATCTTCCTCAGGGACGGGAGGAAATCATTTTTGATAGTTTCAGTTAGTAAGGCGATCGCCTCGGACCCATCCTTGAGCTTGTCCCCTATTTTCACCTTGCGACCGTCAGGATAAAAGGTATTCCCGTAACCAATAGTGGGGACGCCAGCGGGGCACAAGTAGGCCTCTAGCCTCAACCCTTCCCACTTCTTGATCAACCCCAGGTCAATCCCGTCCAGGCCATCGGACGCACGGCGATCGCCATCCTCACTTGTTTTTTTGGGCGACTTTTTCTTTGCTGATTTTTTGGTGCAGAGATGCGCCCAGCCGCCATGTTCACTGCCATAGCTTAAGCGTTCCATCATGGCGTAGGAGTAGTGCAGGTTTTTTCCAGACTTGGCCTGATAACCAGACACAAACCATTCGCCCCAGGGGTCGTTAACGATGAAACCGCTCTCATCGTAACCAGTCAAAACAATGATATGACCGGACTTTGTGAACTTCCCGGAATAGATCACCGGGTTGCCACTGGACAAGTGTTCCTTGATTTCGTCCCACCCTGTTTCCGTACTGAATTTGGAAACAACGCCATAATCCCCAAGGATTTCGACAATCCGGTTGTGGTAGTAAATAGCACTGTGCCCATGTTCTGCCACCACCTGGGAAGTCAAAACATCTTCTAGCTGCTTCGGCCCCTTCAGTCGTTCGGGATAGTAGAAGCCAACGACCATTGCTGCGCTGGTCATGTTGCAAGTTTGGGACGGTCGGATCTTGTTGTCCCGTTGGCTTAGGTAGGGGACGTCAAGGTAAACCTCTGTTTTGTCTAGCTCGATATCCCAGTGGGGAACGTAGACAAACCAACTGCCAGCAGAGTGGTCTAAGCGGACGTGCTCATGACTGCCATCAGTGTTGAGGTGCTGGGCGACAGGAAACGATTTGCCCTTGGGGACAAAAGTCTTTTTGCCTTCCGGCAGTGTTGAGGCTTGCCCCGTCCCCTTCTTTAAGTAGGTGTCTTGGGTCGCTGTGATTTTCACGATGTTTTTTAACGCGCGTCACTGCAATTATAAAGCAGCAAAACATTCAAGCCTTCACATAGTCGGAGTCGTACCAATCGAGATATCGCAAAACCACATCCCTAACAAAGCCATGCCGAACGATATCCTTAACCTGGAAGTGGACATGACAAAAATTATCCATCCCCCTTAAGCGGTTCACTGCATCAGCAAGGCCGCTTTTTCCGTACCTCGGATCTAAATCACGCTGGGCAACGTCGCCACAAAGGGATATTTTTGTCCCCCTACCTATCCGGGGTAGCGTTGTAAACACGGATTCCGGCGTGGCGTTCTGCATTTCGTCGGCAATTACAAAGGCGTAATCCAGACTCCGGCCTCGTAAGTGCTCAAATGGGATAAATTCTACTTTCTTTTGTTCGACCAAAGATTTTGCGTAACCCTCAGTTGCCATACCGCGTAGGGAGTCGATCACAGGGGACAAGTGAGGAAGCGTCTTTTCGTTTGTGTCCCCCTTCAAAAAACCAAGCCCATTATCTCCGAACACAGAAACAATGGGCTTGACGTAGTAAATCTTTTCTATTCGGCCAGAGCGATAAAGCCGAAGGGCGGCGTAAGTTGAGAGGAAAGTTTTGGCAGTACCGGGCGGCCCCGTCATTATCGTCAAGTGATTGAAGTGAAGCGAATCGAGGGCTTGCTGCTGCCTGGGATTTTTTGGGGTGACGTTGGCGATCTCATTGTCAAACTTGGGCTTGGACTACCGATTTCTCCGCGCCATAAAAACACCGTTGCTTTTTGCTCATTGTAGCGCCATGATGCTTCCAGACATAAGAAAACAGCCCGCCCCTTTTTTGGTGGTAGGTTTTGTAAGGTTTAGTGAAGCCCCCTGGATCCGTCAAGATTTGGGGGCTTCACTGAAACTTTAAGCAGCTTGCAATGCCTCGATCAATTCTGCTTTGCTTGCGTTTGATACAGACTTACCAAGATGTTTTTTAACCACTGACTGCAGATTGTTTTCTCTGATATAGGCTCGCAAACCTCGAATTGTTGATGGAAGGGCACTCTTGATTTGCTCCTTTGGCTTATTAATGGTTACTGGGTTATTGTGCTTGGTCAAAACCAAGTGAAACACAAACAAGAATGGGGTCAGAATAAAATAAAAAAACAAAGCGCAGTCAATAATTGCCGTCAACGCGCTGCTGACGCATGAAAAGAAATTCATAATCAATACCTGAAAAGTGATAGGGCTTGTAGCGACGCCCTGATAAAAACTATAATACTAAAGTTTACACCCAAAGTCAAAATATGAAAGGGAAAGAAATCAGAAAATTGATCCTGGAACTGAGAGAGGCCGGAGTTCCCTACGTAGCAATTGCTAGATCTTTAAACCAAAAGGGGATTAAAACCGTTTTTGGAAAGCGCTGGAGTCTAGATAGTGTTGTTAATGTTGTTCGCTCAGAAGACTACAATGATCGCCTTTGTGACCCTCACTCTTTAAGCGCCCCTATCGCTGTTCGGTTACCAAAGGAAGTCGCGTTAGCACTAGGAGAATCTAATCGTTCAGGGGTTTTAAGGGAGATCGTCACCAAGGCAGTAAAAGATCATCCCGACTGGGTAGAAGCACTAAAACAAAAGTTTTCAAAAGACGCAATTTAAACTGTTTGCTGTTTTTTTGTCGTGCTAAAATTAAACCAGCGATCGGCTAGTGGCTAATCGTTCTCGGAGGTAGTGCCAACGAGTGGTAAACCAAACGAGGATTTTTAAAAATGGCAGAAACCAGAGTAGCGGATGTAGTGATTCCAGAGATTTTCACGGACTACATGCGCGAAGAAACGACACAAAAAAGTGCCCTTTTTCAGTCGGGCGTAGCGGTTAGCTCCCCCGAATACAACGCGCTGGCCTCCGGCGCTGGTAAAACTGTGGAGATCCCTTTCTTTAAGCCGCTCAGTGGTGACGAAGAGGTGATCATTGAGGGTACTCCGTTAACCGTAAACAACATCACTACCGGACAACAAACCGCTGTCAAGGTGGTGCGTGGTAAAGCCTTTGGGACACATGATCTGGCTGTGGACTTCTCTGGCGAAGATATCATGCGAGCGATCGCCGACGCTCTTGTTCCTTTCCGGGCTGAGCGTTTGCAAGATCAACTTATTGCAACCTTAGAAGGTGCTTTTGCCACCGCGCTAGCCTCCACTCACTCTCTGGATATTTCCGCAACAACTGCTACAGCCTCCACTGTCTTTTCCAGTGGTGCTTTAGTTGATGCGATTTCTCTCTTGGGTGATGCGGCTCCCACAAACCAAGGCGGGGCAATCGTGATGCACAGTGCAGTCTATGCCGACGCTCGCAAGGCTCAACTGATCGAGTATTTGCGCCCCGCTGAAGTAGATTTCGACATCCCGTTTATTAACGGCTATCGGGTCATTATTGACGACGATTGTCCGGTAAATCTTGACGGGGCAAATGATGATCAATACACAAGCTATTTCTTTGCGCCTGGGGCCGTAGTCTTGGGACAAGGAGCCGTTGAGTTTCCTTTAGAAGATTTCCGTGATGAACTTTCTAGCACTAGCGGGATCATCTATCGTCGAAAAGACATCATGCACCTAAACGGCATGGCTTGGGCCGGCTCCCCGGCAAACGAGACCCCTACCGACGCTGAGTTGGAAGATGGCGCAAGTTGGACGAAAGCCTACGAAGACAAAAACATCAAAGTGATCAAGTTGGTCACTAACGTTGGCAAGGATATTTGATCATGGCAACTATTTACATCAAGGGTAAGAAAAGTGATTTCACTTCCCTGGTTGCTGCTCGTCAATGGCTGGCAGAACAGGGGAAAAAGAAAAAAGCCACTACTCGAACCAGAAAGACCACAGAAAAGGATAGCGATTAATCATGGCTTACACCCCTCACTCTTATATAACGGTGGACGACGCAAACGAGCTTTTAAGCTACGTTATGCCGTCGCCTGCTGTTGTTTCCTGGACTGAGGGGAACGTGTCTGACTCGTTAAAAGTTCAGGCACTCCATGACGCGTCCTATTATTTCGACTCCCTACCTTGGCAAGGGTTCAAGGAAGAAACAGGCCAGCCCTATGCTTTTCCACGGGTCAGCTTGCCTGGGGAGTCAACTGGCGATCGCCGCGATCCGTTAGTAGGAACTTCCGTTTCCTATGTGAATGGGAAAGTCCCTTATCCGGTAGGCGTAGCCTTGGCTTTGACGGCTGCCCACTTTGCTCACAACTACCTAAACAAAGACAGTGATCCTGACGCTCTTTTGAGTGCAGGATATAAGTCCGTAACGGTAGGTTCAATCAAAGTGGAGATGGTCGCTCAAAACGAAGCGAAGGCCACGCTACCGGAGCTAGGGCGGCACTACTTGGAGCCTTACCTGCAAAACAAATCAAGCGGGCGGGGATTAAGGGAGTTTAGGTTTATATGACTTTTCGAGCTGTTGTCAGGGACACTTTGCGGAAATTCGGGACACAAATCACCGTGACGACTCAAGGCGATCGGGTCTATGACCCGGCGTCTGGTGGCGTTATGGTGACGGGTCAAGTTAGCAAAAATTTCTACGCTGATATCACCCAAGCCTCGGACTACAAGGGAAATTTAGAAGTGGAACATGGCGACTTAGTCGCGACTATTCCTTACCAAGATTTTCACCCTGATACGGACGGGATTGTCAGCTTGAACGGTAAATCTTATCGAGTTTTGCTCGTGAATAGCGTTTTTGCTTTTGACGAGATCACGGCGTTTGAATTGCAATTAAGGAGGGTCAGCTAATGACTGCTTCAAAAATCACAGCTAAACTAAGGGCTTTTCAGTCTCAATTATTGAGAGTGGCTGCCCTAGAAATTCAAGCTGAGATGAAAAAGTTAACACCAGTAGACACGGGACGATTGCGCTCAAACGTTCAGATTGATTTAAGCGAAATCCCACAGTCTGCCAGGGTTTTCAACAACCTCCCTTACGCTCAGCGAGTCTACCTTGAAGGTCACTCTAGACAACTACCACAAGGGGATTTTCAAGCCTTTGTGGCGTCTATCCCTAATCGTATGGACGCGATCGCCAGGGGGTTGAGATGAGCGCAAACCTAAATGCTGAAATTAGGAAAGCCATTGAAGGTACTCTAGCGGATGCGTTTCCTAGTACGGCGATCGCTTGGCAAAATACCCCTTTCACACCACCTAAGGGGCTATGGCTGCGGCCTTTCATTTCTTATGGAAGTGAAGCCCCAGCAGGCTATCACAGAGACGCCCTCACAGGGGCTTTTGTTGTGGAGGTGTTCGGGGAAGTAGCTAAAGGGGTAGCCCCTGTATTGGAGGCGATCGCCTTGCTCAAAAAAACCTTTTACCGCCAGTGGATTGACGGGATTCGTTTCCCTTCAGTTTTGGCGGTGCGTAACCTAGAAGGGATTGAGTCTCACCTAGGGTACGCGATTGATTTTCAATTTATCGCACACTCTGATCTATAGGAGCAAAAACAATGGCACTTAAAGAAGGTCTTTTCGGAGAGGAAGGAAAAGTTACTTTTAAAAACTCTCGAACAAAACTAAGTTTTAATAGCGAGGGCGTTGACGATACAGCCGGAACTCTTACCTTTGATAAAAAACATCTTTTCGTGACGGGGCACAAGGTGCAGTTGACAGAGGATCTTAGCGGAGCCTTGCCCACTGGGTTATCTGCGGCAACCGACTATTTCGTTATTGTTGTAGAAGACAAAGTGATCAAGCTAGCAGCGACAGATGAGGATGCCTTGGCTGGGACGGCGATCGCCTTGACTGACGCCGGCACGGGTGAAAACCACCTGATAGCCTTGCAAGAATATGATCTGCTGGCTTCTTGCAAAAACTGGAATATCAACTTTGAAAAAGCCATCGCAGAAACGACTACACTAGGCGACTCTTTTCGCTCCTACAAAGGCGGAATGATCAACGCGACAGGTTCGATGACTGTTATGTACGAGGCGGCAAGTAAGTTGGATTCCAAAAAAGCGAGAAAAATCTTTGATTCGTTTATCCTTCCTTACGATGATGGCGATGGATCCGTAGAACTATTCCTTTCTGATACGGACGTTAGCCGAAAAATAGAAGCAGAGGTGATCTTTACTTCTGCGTCTATTTCTGCTGAACTGGGCTCGATTATCGAAGCACAAGTAAATTTCCAGTTAAATGGTAAACCTACTTTTACCGACTTTTCCTAACCCTTAAATCAAACACTAGAGCAAATAACAATGGCTAAAGAAAGATTAATCGACAGACTCAAAAACGCCAAAGGGTGGAGCACTAGAGAGAAATACTCTTATGATCTAATTGACGCTGATGGCGATGTGATTGAGACGATTTACCTCAAGGCTTTGAGCCGAGACAATTACATAAAGGCTCGCGCAGGGGCGGAAGCGGCAGGGAAAGCGGACGATTTATCTTTGCGGTTGATTGTCTGTTCTTGCTTCCTAGCAGATGGTTCGCCAGCTTTTGATGTAGCGGACGTGGTCACCCTCAAAAAAGAGATCGGATCTAATCGATTGAATGATCTTGAAATGGCGGTATTAAATGCAGGAAAAGAGGTCGACCTAGAGCAGGAAAAAAAAGACTAACCCAGGAACCACTAGAATACTTCCTGTTCCAGCTTTCTCTTGATCTAGGGGTAACCGTTCCTGAGTTGGAGGCCAAGTTATCGGAGGGCGATATTCTGCGATACTTGGCCTTTTACCAACTAAGAGCAGAGAAACAACAAGAGGCTCAAAATGGTTGATTTTGACGTAAATTTAAGACTAAACGCAAACAGTGCCCAAACTCAATTAAACAAGTTTGAGCGAGGGTTAAAAGACGTCGAGCGTCAAAGTAAAGGAGCCTCGCGAACCATCGAACAGATGGAGGCCAACATCAAGGATTTGACCGCAAAAATGCGCGGGGTTGATGTTGGTTCAAAAGAATTTAAAGACTTATCTAGAGAGGTTGGCAATGCTGAAAGAAAATTAAATCAGCTTAGCGGGGCAGCAAAAAAAACAGGCCAGGGTTTAAACCTCGCCCAAGCCGCTGCTACTGGTTTTGTCACCGCTTTGTCAACAGCAGCGATTAACGTCGCCACAAAAGCAATTCAAGGATTAGGAGCTGCCGCCGTTGGATCTGTTCGGACGTTCGCCGGCTTTGAGTCCTCAATGAACAACGTTGCGGCGTTGTCTGGTGCGGTAGGAAGTGAATTTGAGGGGCTGAAAAAGAAGGCTAAAGAGCTAGGTGCAAGCACAAGGTATTCAGCCAGCGAGGTTGCTGATTCGATGGGCTTTCTCGCAATGGCGGGATTTGAGACTAACGACATCCTAGATTCTACCCAGGACATGCTTAACTTAGCGGCTGCAGGGCAGTTAGATCTAGCGCGCGCTGCTGACATTGCCTCCAACGTGATGGGTCAATTCGGGATACACGCCAAGGACGCTGGGAGAGTTACGAATCTTTTGGCAGCAACAGCAGCGAGCGCCAATACTAACGTTTCTCAGTTATCAGAGGCGATGGTCTACTTAGGGCCTACGGCTGAGGCTCTGGGGATTAGTGTTGAAGAAACGGCAGGCATCATTGGAGTGCTGGGTGAGTCTGGCATTCAAGGATCTATGGCTGGGCGTGCACTTGGATCTTCTTTAGTCCGTTTGACTAAACCAGTGGGCGACGTAGCTAAAGTCATGTCTGAGCTGGGCCTGCAGGTTGAAGACTCAAATGGCAGTCTTGTTTCCTTTGAAGAGTTACTACGACAATTAGAGCGGGGATTGGAGGGGTACACGGATACCCAAAAAACAGCGACAATATCCACTCTTTTTGGAACTGACGCATTTCAGGAGATCAATATTCTTCTAAAGAAAGGGTCAGAGGCTTACGCAGAATATACAGACAGGATTACAGGAACAAATAAAGCTCAAGAGATTGCAGAGATTCAAGGTCGAGGTCTTGAGGGAGCTTGGCGCACTCTTTTGTCAGTAACAGAGGGTTTATCTATTACTTTAGGGGAAGCTCTAGCCCCTGCGGTTCAAGAAGTAATAGAAAAGCTTTCGGGGGCAGCGCTCAACTTTATAGAAAGCGAAAAAGCCCAGAAACTGGCAGAGAGGGCGGCAGGCAGTTTGACTACGGCCTTAGGTGGAGTAAGTGACGCCGTAGGAGAAATTGATTTTGAGCAGCTTATTGAATTTTTAGGGAATTCTGTTGTTGCAATGGGGAACCTAGTTGCGACAGCATCAAAGTTAGCGCAAGGGGCGATCAAGCTGCAATCCGCACTAGCTGGCTTGTCCCCAGGCTTGCGAGTCTTAATGGCTGTAAACGAGCACATGGGCTTTTTTGACACAGAAGCAGAACGGCTAGCAAAAGACAAAGCAAGGCTAGAAGCGGCTTCGGGTCGCTACAACCCCTACGCCACAACTGGTCCGCTCCCAGGGGGTAGGCAGATTGGGGCCTTTGAAGAGACAACGGTAGACGCCCCTGGGAGAATCGGATCGTCATTAGCGATGCAAGCCGCGTTAGGAGTAGTTGGCGCGGGCAACCTTCCTGTTCCGCCTACTTCTACTAGCTCCCTTCTTGGTAACCCTGGGCTGTCCATGTCTTCAAGAAATGGGTCTTCAAACTCTCTCAGATCTTCATCCGGCTCTAGCGGCGCTGTAACAATTAAGCCTCAAGCTGTTTATATTGAAGGGGGGATAGGCCCCCGTGGCCCCAATCAATACGGTGATCATCTAGATATTGCAAGGGTCGATAAAGGATATTTTGACAGAACGGCGCTCGATCAATTTGTGCGAGTCAACGGTGCGCCCCTATCCCAAGGATTGACGGTCAGAAGAGGACGCTTTGGTGCACCAAGGGACTACAACGGTGACGGAGTTGCAAACGAGCGCCACAGAGCTTGGGATTTTGGCTACACTCCTGGCGGCGGTCGGGATGTCATGGAACTGGTCAACGGAGCTTACTGGACAAGCAACCGTAAAACAGCCTATGGGGATAGCGCTGCGTTTAAGCTTCCTTCGGGAGAAGAATACAGAGTCATTCATGGCAGATTTGAAGCCCCTTCGGGGTTCGAGTTTGGCCCCGCAACTGGTAGGCAGCGATCGACCGAGGCAACCCCTTCCGCACCAAAATTAACCAGTATTGGAGAAGCCTTAATAGAAGCCGCCAACGCGCTGCAGGTAGCGCCCCAGGAACTCGTCTCTTTATTCTCTTTTGAAACAGGTGGCACTCTAAACCCAGCTATACGAGGGGGTAAAAATAACAATCATGTCGGGCTATACCAAGCGGGGATACCTGAGCAAGCCTACGCACTGAGAGCGTTAGGGCTCCCGTCTAGCGCAAACTTCCAGGATCTAACTTTTGAGCAACAGGTTCAAGCGTTTGTCCCCTGGGCTCTGTCACGAGATTTTGAGCCAGGGAAACACGGGCAACAGCACTTATATGCGGCCATCCTGAATGGCACTGCGTCGCCAAAAAATCAATCCTGGAATGCTCGCGACGAGAATCAAACCAGTGTAAACAACGCGCCCATCGGCCCTGGTACCCCGCACTGGGAGAAGGCGGGAAAATTTCTTGCTAAGCAAAATTATTTTGAGGGGCAATCCGACTACCTCGAATCGTTTATCCGACAAGAAGATCTAGCTAGAGAAGCGGCTGCAAAACTTGCGGCAGAGATGGGGCAATATCAAGATGGGTTAGATCAAGAATTGAAGCGCATTACAGACTCAACAGAAGAGCGGCGTTTTCGGAATGAGCTAATCCAGAAAGAGATCGAGTTAATTGCCGCATCAACAAGTAGCAACGAATCGGCGATCGACGTGATCACCGTTCAAGAAGAAGCGACTAGGGCGATCGCCCAGCAACAAGAGAAACTAAACCAAGCATTGATAGAAGGCCTGATCGATACTGAGGGCGTCGATCAGGCCATAGTTTCTTACACAGCCGCAATAGAAGATCAGGCGGCGGCTTTAACCACTGAAATAGAACTATTAGAAAAAAGAGAAGCCACCCTTGAGCGTCAGCAAAAACTAGAGCGGTACAACCAAGAGGCAAAGGCAACGGCGGTCGCATTTGAGAGAGACTTGCTCTTACTCCAGGAGAAAACAGCCGCATCAGAGAGAGAGTTTAATCAGTCTCTTCTAACTGGATTTGGGTCAAGGGAGACTCAGAGAGAACTGGCGCTAGGGGACGCGCAGGCGGAAACAGACCGCTGGTATAACGAGCAGTTTCAAGCGCTATCAGAACTTCAAGACACGATGGCCCCAGAAAAGTACGGGCAAGAACTTGACGCCCTAAGCGAAAAATATTTTGCACTCAGTGAAGCCAGGGAGGCAGATATCCACGCCACCTATAAGTGGGCCGAGGCAACAGAAAACCATTTGGCAATACTCAACCGTCAACAAGAAGTTGTTAATTTGTTGACGGGCGAATTTACCCAGTTTGCTACTAACGTTATCAGCGGGGCTGAAAGCATGGGAAGTGCAATCGAGGGGCTATTAAATTCACTACTGGGATACCTAGCACAACAAGCTTTCACCTCACTGTTCGGTGGTTTATTTGGTGGTTTGTTCGGCACCCCTTCTGTCGTAGCTAGTGCTAACGGGAACGTTTTAGCTGGTGGCTTCACCCCGTTCGCAAGTGGTGGAGTGGTCACCAAGCCAACACTTGGACTGATTGGTGAAGCGGGGCAAAACGAAGCCGTGGTACCGCTCCCTGACGGGCGGTCAATTCCAGTTAAGATGGCGAACCAGTCCACCAGTCCCACAATAGTTATCAACGTAACAAACAACACGAGCAACCCTGAAGATGGGCGACGCCTTAGCCGTCAGATTGCTGAGGTTGTAAAGGCTGAATTAATCAACCAGAGAAGAACAGGGGGGATCCTATCGTGATCGAGTTACCCA
The DNA here is from genome assembly GCA_028566655.1 of Metis holothuriae. Classification (NCBI taxonomy): domain Eukaryota; kingdom Metazoa; phylum Arthropoda; class Copepoda; order Harpacticoida; family Metidae; genus Metis; species Metis holothuriae. Next base: position 581 of record JAOXNJ010214869.1, on the reverse strand, counting down.
GTGAATTTGAGCCAATTGTTAATGGTCTAAGCGGTGAGATCGGACTAAGAAAAAACAGGGTTCAATTTGGAGAGGGATACAGCCAAGCATCACTGGCTGGAGTTAACCCTAGGATTCAACAATTCACCCTAGACTTTATTATTTGGGGAGACGATCAACTCAATCGACTTGTCGCTTTTTTGGAAACAGTGGGAGCCGGAACAATAGCGTATCAACTCCCTAACGAGACGGAGCCCAAAGAATACGAAATAGTCGGCTTACCCAGTGTCTCTTACCTAGACAAGATGCAGCGTAGGGTATCAGTTCAATTAAGGAGTGCTTATTAATGCTGGTCGATACTTTGGTGAAACTGTACGAAATTTCAGGGGGAGATCTCCCTGAGCCGCTGCGCTTTTGTAACTACTCAGAAGTGGGCGGGAATGATGTCTCTTTTGATCAACAATTCTATACTGCCTACCCAATCCAATCGGCTAGCGGCTGGGAGCGGAGTCTAGACGGGGCGCTTCCTAGGCCAACCATCGTTTTATCAAACCTGTTCGGGGAGATTTCCGGCGCAGTAAAACAATACAAATTAATAGGTG
>JAOXNJ010214758.1:5019-16994 GCA_028566655.1 Metis holothuriae | reverse complement strand
GTGAATCCTATAGACTTCGAAAACGCTGAGGGAAACCTGGGTATCGCCATCGCAATATGTGAGCATTTGGCGCACAAATTGCCCATATCTAGATTGCAGAGAGATCTTACAGACAGTACTGTCCTCCGCAACATCGGCGTGCCTATGGCGCACGTCCTTATTGCGTGCCATTCTCTTCAACGTGGGCTCGATAAACTGAAACTCAACGCAGACAGATTGCACTTTGACCTAGAAGACAATTGGGCCGTAGTCACAGAGGCTATACAGACCATCCTCAGGCGAGAAGGAATTGCCGATGCCTATGAGCAACTCAAGGGCCTCTCAAGAGTAGGCTCCAAAATTGGGAAACACGAAATCCATGAGTTCATTGACTCCCTGACCGTCGGTGAATCTATCAAGGCCGAACTCAAGCAAATCACACCTCAAAACTATATAGGAATAGCTGCTAGATGTACGTCACTCTGAAAAAAATTACGGACAATAAATGAACTACCAAACATTCGAACCACATCCTGACTTAAAACCACTTGTTAGTTGCTATTGGACTTTGGAAGTTCCTAATCAGTCTGAATCTCAAAAACAACGAATAGTACCTGATGGCTGCATTGAAATGGCATTTATTCTCGGAGATGACATAAAACGGTACACGTCCGAAAATGAATTTATTATTCAACCTCGGGCAATGGCACTCGGACAAACAATTGAACCTTTTTACATTGAGCCAACAGGTTTTGTTAACACATTCGCTGTACGATTTTATCCGTATGGCTTTGCAAACTTTGTTTCTGAACCAATCAGCAATTTAGCTAACAAGGAAACGCCAATAAATCAACTTTTTCGGGCAGAAAATGCAGATGATTTGGAGCAAAGGATAATCATAGCGGATAATACAAAACAGCGCATAAACATTATTGAAAGATTTCTTTTGGATAGGATGAATGACGAAAAGACTATTAATACAATTGTAAAAAACACCGTTGATTCCCTTTTATCCACAAACGGAAGTGCCTCAATCAGTTCAATCATTAAAAAAGACTTATCAAAGCGAAGACAACTTGAAAGAAACTTCAAAAAGCAAATTGGCATAAGTCCTAAACAATTAGGAAAAGTAATTCGATTACAGACAGCTCTAAAAATGTTACTCGACCAAAAATCGAAAAACCTGACTGCCATTGCCTATGAAAGCGAATACTTCGACCAAGCACACTTCATAAAGGACTTTAGGGAATTTACAGGAATAAACCCCAAAGATTTTATCGCTCACGAAAGTTTAGCTCTTTCCGCACTTTTTTACAAGTAGTTTTAAAGTGTCGCATTTTTACAATTTCAAACGTTTTTCTACTTCCAATTTTGTTCCGTCAACGAAGGACATAAAATGAAAGGAAGAATACTTATCACAATTATTGCTATGGCTTTTGGCATTATATCCTGCAATACCAAAGGAACTTCTACTGCGAATTCATACTCTACTATAGAAACAACAATCAAAACCGATAATAATATGAACTGTTTTATTTCAATATTTGAAATTCCAGCAACGGATATTTCACGAGCTATTAACTTTTACAAAGAAATTTTAGGCATAGAAATCGAGAAGTTAGAATTTCCTGGAATGAAAATGGGCTTATTTCCCTACCAAGACCAAATGGTAACAGGAGTTATTATTAAAGGAGAAGATGCCGAACCTTCTGCCAAAGGAGTTACGATTTATCTGAATGGAGGTGACAACTTGCAACCTATTCTCGATAAAGTAGAAGGAAATGGTGGGAAAATTATTATTCCTAAAACACCACACGCTGATGATAGCGGATTTTTCGCTATTTTTCGCGACTCGGAAGGAAATAAAATCGGACTTCATTCGCCAAATTAAAAAAGAGCGAACGCACAACTATTGTATAATCATTAGCGGTTTAAGTGCAAACTTGAGCCGTTTTTTCTTTCATTAAAGTATATTGTTTACCGAAAAGTTGTAGCATGAATCCGCTACTGCTCATACACGAAACCGATAATTCAGTGCGCCCCAGCAGCGCGTCTAGCTACAGACGAAACTCGGATGCACCCCGCTTGATGATCACCCCAGTAGAGCTGGCGTCCTCGGTGCGTCCTATAACTTGGGCCTCAATGCCTAGTGCTGACGCCATGTCTATAACCCTCTGCACATGACCTTCTTGGACATACACCTCGAGCCTCTGCCCTAGATTGTACACTTGATGCATCTCCTCTAGTCCCATGAGTCCATGTTCCTCGATGAGCCGGAACACTGGCGGGAGATCGAATAGATTATCCTTGATGATGCGCACACCTTGAGCAAATTTTTGGACCTTGCCCAGTGCCCCTCCTGTGTTGTGAATAATTCCTTGCACACCAGTTATGTCCTGGAACAAGTTCTTTAAGAATGGTAGGAATGTGCGCGTCGGCGAAAGGAGCAAATCGCGCATCGTATAGCTCTGACCTGCGACGCTCACTGTATCAGTAATCAGGTAATCACCAGTGTAAGCGACATCACTTGGCAGCGAAGGATCACAACTCTCTGGATGCTTGGCTCGGTAATCATTTTTCAAGAGTTGGTGTCTGGCCCCCGTCAAGCCATTACTACCAATACCCGAATTGTAGGACTCCTCATACTCACATTGACCATAAGACGCCAACCCGACTATTGACAGCCCACCTGTAATGTGATTTTCGAATACTCGGGCCCTTTCCATTCGCGTAGCAGTAGTGTAGCCGACATCAATCGTCCTTACAATATCGCCTACATCGGCTGTTTCGCCACCAGCAAGATGCAAATGGATACCATAGTCGTTCATTTTATCCACAAACTCTGTGGCAGCTTCTATCAAGGTAGCAATGACCCGACCATCGATAAGATGCCGATTTCGACCGATTGTCGAGGAGACCAGAATGTTGTCTATAGCTCCTACGCAGGCCATATCATCCAGATTCATCACGAGAGCATCTTGAGCTATGCCTTTCCATACATCATAGTCGCCCGTCTCGCGCCAATATAGATATGCCAGACTGGTCTTGGTACCAGCGGTATCGGCATGCATGAGAGTGACGTAGTCGGGATCTGCGGACCAGAAATCAGGTAGTATCTTGCAAAAAGCATTGGGATACATACCCTTATCCATGTTCTGAATGGCCTTGTGAACCTCTGACTTATTGTGAGAGACTCCGAGTTTGTCGTATAGATTGGTTTTAGCCACGAGATTTTTGAGGCAAATTTAGCACAATGTCTAGGCATTAGCTGAGCATGACTTCACATCAGATCTGCACTATGAGGGCTTTCGCCAGAAAAAACAAGGTTAAAAGATCAAAACACGACCCCTATTCGAATATGGCATAGTTTTTGTGATACTCTTGAGTGTAGTTAGAACATGAGATTGAAAGGGAAACTTAAGGCAAAGGAGTTTCCCTTTCTGCATTCTATACCTTGTTGTTCTCAATACACTACGATCCTGGCCATGACCGCCCCAAAATCGGAATAAACCCGCATGATATACGTGCCCCTGGGATGATCACCCAGGGAAATCTGCTGCAACCATCGATCACCGTATCTTACTAGGTGGCCCTCTTCAACAAGATAGCCAGCAGTATTCCAAATTTTATAAGGCTGTCTAAATTCTTGTAACTCTCCCTCGAGTTGTGCATGAAAGACGCCATCTGTGGGATTGGGCAATATGCTGAGACCTACTGCTATCTCTGGGGCACTTTGAGTATTGACAGGAGCATCAATGAACACCTCGACACTGTCCAGACATCCATTCTGATCTCTCAGCACAATATTGTAGAACTGATTTGGGGCCAAAGAGTCAAAAAAAGCATTGGAACCAAAAACTCCACCGTCAATTGAATACTCAAATGGTTGAGCCCCGTTGATTGATGTAACCAGAATGGATCCATCTGCTACGCCCATAGCCGAGGCATCCTCAACGATGGTATCACTAATCTCCACTTGACAGCTAAATGGCACACAAAACTCTTGGCTCTCAAGGCCTCCAAAAGAAGCTCCAGACACAAAAACTGTGTCCGTCTCCGGATCAAATACTCTGTAGTATCCTTCTCCGAAATCGCAACATAATCCATTGTCACCACTGTCAAAAATAGAAAGCCGGTAACAATCTGGATCAAGACAGAAATTTACTACCATGTTCTCTAGCGGAGTTTCAAACGGACCATCATTAATGTATGGTGCTCCAGACACAGGATCTCTCAAGAACCATCTAGTCTCACCTGGAAACGAATCCAGCTGCAACTCAAAAACCACGCGCTCCTTGTCAAAGCTCAACTCAACTTCGGCTGAAATAGTATCAGATCGTATGGCTTGCAATTCATTGTACTCAATAGCGTATAACTGCAAGGTGTTGAGGCCTTCTTGCAATCCTTCTACCTGGATAAAGATATCCTTGGTGTTGCCACTTCCCACAAATCCTTCCCAAAGAGTGGTACTTAAAGGACCACCATTGACCCTGTAGCCAACAAGCATTGATTGCAAGGGGCGAAGAGCAATATTGGAGACTTCCACTGTGACAGTCCCCTCGGTAGCACAATTAATAAACTCATCGAGTCGAAGATCTTCCATGCCTATCAGCCCATTGACATCTCCAGAATATATCAGTTTTAGCGTATCATTTCTTTGATAGGCGTCCCCAGGCGTGGTGACGATAACCATGATTTCCTCTTGGGACGGAAACGAAGAAAGATCTACTCGATCGCTGAATCGCATCAACTGGTTCTTACCAGGGTGCAATTGCACTCCTTGGACTATGGTGTCAAGGTGGATTTGATCCCCAAAATGCACCTCCACAGAATAAGTAGTGATAGTGTCTACACCCCTGTTCTGAACAAAAACAGCTACAGATTCGGATGCCGAATAGAAAAGATTGAGAGAAGGCTCCTCGAGAGTCAAAGGCTTGATATCCGTCCCCCTCTGCTCCAGACTAAAATTCACTATACTCGTCCTCCAGGGAGATTCTGTTCGATATTGGCCGGTATACCAAAAACTGGTCTGATCGATGGGATCCACATTCATAGAGCTGTAGTCACCCCACCTCACATTATCGTTGGCTACGGAAGAAAGGGCAAACTCATACTCATCGATAGTCATCATGCCCAAAGGATCCCCATTTCTACGTCCTGTGTATCTCAATGCTGGGTTAGAAGTTGAGCTCACGGTACTATACCCAAGGGCTATGTTCCCCTCAGCATCCATGGCTATACTACCCATAAATCTATGCGTATCATCAGGACTGAAAGTACCCTCTTGGTAGAGCTCCCAAGATTGACCAGGTAACTTCCGCAATTCGAACCACCGGATTCCAGCCAAATTCTCACCGTTGGCGTCCATCGTAAAGCAGCCAACAATAGTCTCATGAGTAGGAAATCTGCGATACTGAAGCCTATTCATAATGACCTGTTGCAATGCAGCCATTTCTTGACCATTGGGGTTGAATATGCAGGTAAACAAGCCATCTTCACAGACATCACTCTCAAATGGCGCAGTAATTATCTCTTGTCTTGGTCCGACTCCACTGTTGCCTGGATTGTCCCAGTCTATCTCAAACTCATACAGATCCAATCGATCTTGACCCCCATTCCAAGAATCATCATAAATCCTCATGAATATCGCTGGCGCACCAGGATCAGGAGCCAAATCCCCATCCCAATCCGCAACGGTAGGCACCTGCCATACAAATTGACCTCCGAAATTGACATCATACTTCGACGCTGTAAACCTTTGCAGGCGGGCTGGACGACCTTCGAGCATACTATCCCGCTCTAGCGCATACACGGGCACTGAGCCTCCCACTTCATTGGTAGACACGGTATAAGCCCCTGGCCATACTCCAAATTTGGGATAATCTGGAAAGTTGGGCGTATTAAAAATGTAAGTATGGTATCGCCCCAGTGGATCAGAGGTCGCCGATACTGCCAACAACAACATGTTGTCTCCAGGAGGAGCGAACTCAGTCAGCAACCACCTCTCGGCGTGCTCATCGTAGACTACTATGGGATCTCCCTGACCATCTACTCCAAACTGCTCCCAAAAAAGCGTCTCAGAGTCACTTGGCCCAGCCACTACATCGCCACGTTTGTTTAGGAACAAAATCTGTGAGCCTCGTGCGGTACCATTGGTCATCTGTATGTAATAGTTTGCACCTATATCGCCAGTCGGGTCACCAGGTAGAGAAGTCCGAAACTCAAGCCCCTCCACTTGCATGATAGGAAAGACAGCATTATCATTTCTCAATAGTCCCTGACGCAATGGGTCCTCTCCTGCAGGCAAGGCATTAGGATTGGAAGGTCCTTCGTAGGGCGGCAACGCCTTTTGGTCCACCGCTTTCCACTCTCCATTGGTTGAAATGCTGTTTTCTAACGCGTCTGACAGTGGCTTAAACCTTTCTCTCAGAGGCTCCGTGGTACCCAGGAATATCAACTCACTGTCTTCGACCTGAGAGGGTTCCTGTGCATCGACGACGACACACATGAGCCACAAAAATAGAACAGGAAGATACTTCATCATTTTTATTTTTATTAACTGGCAGTCAAATTTAGGACCTAGCGCTTCATCCAGGCCCATTTTTTTATTGATATTAACCCTTGCTGCCTCCTGCATTACCAAATATCACCCTCATCTTGTATCTGCAGAAGTTAATATCGGCCTAGGATTGTGATCATCATATCCATGATAGCTGGCAATATCTCCATCTATGAGAATCTGAATTCTTCTCAGCGCCGAATTCAAATCTTGACTTACAAATCCCTTGTGAAATCGCACATAACACTTCGTACTCCAGCGACCAAATTGATGCACAAAATGAGATCGCATCGATCCATTCCCCCAATAATTTCGGATATCTGAGTACTCTACAGTTACGGGATATATAGGCTTGCCTTGTGATATGGCCTGTTCGATAGATCCCTTCCTAAACGAAGAGGAAAACATCTTGACATTGGTCGTACCCTCCGGAAAAATAAGCACTTGCTTACCATCAGATAGTATGTCACCTATCGTCTCGCGGACGGCTGCCCTACTGTCTTTGTCTTCTCTGTTGACAAAGACAGTGCCCGTCAAGGAAGCCCCAGTTCCAAGCATAGGTGTCTCCTTGACTTCCTTCTTGGCGATGACATACGACGGCAAAGCGTGCAACAAGATCAGAGGATCACTGAAACTCCTATGATTCGCCACCACCAAGCCCCCCTGAGTAGGTACGTGGCCTATTTGCTCTAGATTCAAACCCAATATTCTCTGAGCCTTTCGGCAAAAAAATCTCCTGACTCTAAATCCAAATTCCTCCGAGTGCTTGACAAACCGAGATCTAGTGATCACAAAGGCTAATGTTATCGCCAAGAGCAGCAATAATAAAACCAATCGCATGTACGCAAGCAAATACCTCATGGCTCGGCAGGATCATGTTTATCTTGAGATAGTTGTAATGCTATCTCACTGCAATGGTTCATACACGAGTCCAAAGTAGCAACCAGATCTGATTAGCAAAGCTGGACCATCAGAGTTCAGACTCGATGACTCTAAAAGAGCTTGTCACTTTCTCCCCCTCTTTGTTTACGAGCGTCAAAAGGTTATCACCACCATGCGGTGTGACGGACATATGGTGATCTGCAAGCGTACTCCCGAGATACTGATCATTGAGATGCCAATGCAAGATAGCACTCCGACGAGCATGAGCAGCTTGAAGTACAAGTTTCTCCTGCGAGCTATTTCTGCCTCGTGGCAGATAGATCTCTGCCCCTGGCTGAGGATAGACTACAGCCATAGAGGGTTGATCGGCGTACGAACCTGCTATACATGCTGGGCTCCATGCCGGCAGAGATGCGTATGTAGGATTGTTCTTCTTGAAGTAATACTCTAAATGTGGGGACAATACAAACCACGAAGTATCGATCAAGTTAGTTTCAGCGCAATCCTTTAGCACACGCTGCCCCATGTCATCCAACCATATGCTCTGATGATAGGAACAACGAGGAGTCTGCTTGTTGGGAATATTGAGCAAACGGGCTTCAGTGTGAGGACAATCGCGAGTCGCCCTCATGCCACTCGAGGAGCATACCAGACTTGAATCCATGTCGTCATACGGCACTTCAAAAAATGAAACTCTACTCAATGAGTTGAGCACATCGAAAAGAATCGGAGCGGCACAGATGATACCTGTCAGATCCCGACGCCCTTCACCTGTAGCATTTCCCACCCATATTCCTATGGTGTAGTCTCGATTGACACCCACAGCCCATGCATCCCTATGGCCATAGCTCGTACCTGTCTTCCATGCCAGTGGTTTACTACTCGAAAATTGTTCCCATCTACCTTCACCAGCAGGCCTTCTCAGTTCTCTCATGGCATTCAGGGTATGGTATATGGCTCCAGCAGAATAAGTGGAAGGTCTTCTTTCCCTGTGTCCTGGAATACTCCCGCGTCCTTGTCTCAGCAGAGGTTCATGACTCGACGGATCCAGCTTGGCGTAGGTACTGCTCTTTTCAGAAAACTCTATCAGTGTGCGTCCCATTTGCGCGAAAGCGCCACAAACATCCCACAGCCTGACCTCGGCTCCTCCCAAAATAAGGCTGAGTCCATAGTCATCAGCGGACCTAGTCACCGTGTTGAAGTTTTGAGCCCTCAATAGATGCATGAAATTGTCTACACCATACTCAGAAAGTAAATTGACGGCTGGGACGTTGAGAGATTTGGCCAGAGCCACGTCCGCTGGTGTCACCCCGCTATAGCTCTTATCAAAATTCTGAGGAGAATATCCTCTGTAGTTGACCGGCGCATCCTCCAATAGTGTCCAAGGCGTGATCTTTCCAGCATCTAGACAGGCAGCATATAGCAAAGGCTTCAATATACTCCCAGAGCTTCGAGGAGCCTTGATCATGTCCACATGAGGGTTCTTCTCAGTCTTGGAGGGGTTGCCTATATAGGATAATACTTCCCCAGTACGGGTATCCAGCACCAAAATGGCCAGATTGTGAATCTGATTTTGCGACAACTGATGGTGATGCTCATCGGCAAGCACCTGCAGTCTGCGTTGAAGGCTAAGATCAATAGGCGTGCTACATCGAGTCTCTGGAGAGGTCTGATGAAGTAGGTCCACAAGATGAGGCGCTTCCGAAGGCAAGGTGTTGGGTGCTTCGGGAAGATCTTCCAAGAGTGCCAGACTAAGCTCTGTATCGTCGAGTAGGCCTTGATCCCCCATGGCACGTAAGACTCTGTCCCTTTTACTCTTCAAGCTCGATTGATTGCGACCTGGACGCATGGCTGCAGGTGCATTGGGCAGTACGGCCAAAGCCGTCAATTGTGCTCGACTCAACTGGTGGGCTCCCACACCATAGTACCTCCATGCCGCGGCCTCCAGCCCCACCACATTTCCACCCATCGGGGCATGGGTAGCCCATAGCCGCAGAATCTCCTCTTTGGAATATCGGGACTCCAATCTCAGGGCAAGGATGGCTTCATAAAACTTGCGAATAATGGATCTCGGTGCATCTGGATGGGCCAAGCGTATGACCTGCATACTGATTGTGCTTGCTCCGCTCACCACCCTTCTTTCGCGAATATTCTGAACTAGAGCTCGCCCAACTGCCATGAAGTCAATACCCTTATGCGCATAGTATCTCTTGTCTTCGAAGGATACCAGAGCCTCCACAAACTCTTGTGGAAGACTATCCATAGCAGGAAATCGCCATTGTTCATCCTTGGATATTCTCGCACCCAGTAGCTCACCATCTCGAGAAAGGACAACAGTGCTATACGAGGATTGAAATAGAGGATCTGGCAAGCAATTCCAATACCATATGAGAAAAACCCCAAACAATACCAATACGCCATATCCCAAAATTCGCTTCATGTCCGTAGGCATTTTATCGGACTACACACCTGCTACTTTCTGTGCGGGCGAAGTAGGCATCATCGTACATAGCTTCTACAGAAGTTGGCGGATAGTAGTAATCCCCAGCGTATGTGGCGACCAAGCCAACTTTGAATTCCTTGGTCTTGCCTGCGGGCAAATCAAAAAAGGTGTACACCCTATCATCCCTAATGTCTCTGTAATCATAGGAGGTAGTGACTTGCCCTGACCCGGATTTCATTCTATCATTTTCTATCTGCCAGCCTGCGGGAAAGAGCTGAGACAAGGCGACATTTTCTAGATTCTGAGTTGAACTCGGCGGATTGTTTACTCGCACGAGTGCGACAAATTTGGTCCCTTGATCTATGAGACTAGGGTCTATGGTGTTGCCATCTTCATCTTGGTATGAGACGTCAAGGGATAGTCCGCGAGCCACCGATTTTAGTTTTTTTGTCGTACTCGGCTTGCCGTGCACAATGTGCCGGACATTTAGTACGGTACCTGAGGTGTTTCTTATAGCAATCCGGCCAGATTTTACTTCTGTCCATTGACGACTCCATATCGGAGCATCGCTCTCCTCCACAAAGGTCTCCCCCCCTTTACTCCACTCAAATTGCAACTGGTCAGTACCATTCTCCTCTACATAATCAGAGAGCGTCGTCAATGCATAAGCCAAGGAATGTGTCGAAAACCATCGCTCACTCCCTATCTTTTCGGCAACTTCCCTCAAGATTGTCGCAGATCGCGATGACATACCACATGCCATATAGCTCTGCACCAGCAAACATTGGTCTCTCGTGATACTACCAAAAGTGTAATAATTGTCTTGATAGAACTCAAGCTTCTTGCCTTCCTGTTGCATCATCTCGAGAGCTACTTGATCTTGACCTATCACCGCATAGGCGTGAGCTAGAACTGCTCGAGTATTGAAATCGAGATGAGGGACTCTTCGCATACGATTCATGGCCCCCAGAGGTGATTCTCCATGAAGACAGAGACTGAGCAGCCTGTATGCTTGCTGAAGCTCAGATCTTCGGTATCTACTTCCCTCTGCTGCGGAGAACTTGACTTGAGCCGCGCGATTCTTCTGAAACGAAAGGATTGATTCTAACCATTGCTGATCGACGTGGTATCCTTTCTGCTTGGCTTTCGCCAAAAAGAACAAAACATAACTCGTACCCCATTCACTTGTTGAGTTACTACCTGGCCAGTAACTCAAGCCCCCTTGTGGTATGGAAAAGCTCTGAAGTCTAGAGATGGCAGCCCTTACATTACTCGATATTTCTTGGCTCTGAAAACTATTCAAGTCTACTAGATCAGGTAGACTCAACTGAGCCAATGCATTGGAAGTCGTCTGCTCTATACAGCCGTAGGGGTACTGTATCAAGTACTGTAGCCTTTTTTCCAGATTGAGAGCAGGAAGCACACTGACCTCCAGAGTGACTGAGTTGGATCCAGGAACCCCAAAGAAGGATGGCGCCAGTTCTATTTGATCACCCGCCTCGAGTGCGAATGACTCCACAGTCGATTCGGTGAGTAGAGGGTTGCGAATGTCCAGTTCTACGCGATCTCTGCTCTTCTCGCCGCCGCCTTTACTGACCACTTCAAACTGCGCAATGCCCTCTGCGTCTTGGGCCTGAGCGGCAAAAGTCACCAATTGGTCCCCTTTCTGATCAAATAGCACTTGCTTCTGAGTCTGGCCCCTTGCCTCGAATCCATCTAGTAAATTCAATTCGGTATCGACTCGTCTGATTTCATCTTCAAGGGCAAAGACATTGGCCCCGATGTTCACTTGATCCCCAGGACACAGGATACGGGGAGCACTCGCCAATACCATCACAGGATTGCGCACTTTGATACTTTGCTCAGCAGAGCCGTATGCTTCACCCTGTCTTGCAACAACCATCGTTCTTACTGCCCCCATATAATTGGACATATTGAGCTCATGCTTCCTCTTTTTGCCTTGCTCAAGTCTAAACGGTCCCAGAACGTCGACTACAGGAGGAAATCGATTGGCCTTTTTGGCTTGTTGTGCCTCCAAGAGAGGGCCTCCACCTCCGATGGATATGTATCGATCCAATGCTCCTCCATAGCCATCAAGTACGTCGTCGTAGA
>JAOXNJ010214536.1:0-17045 GCA_028566655.1 Metis holothuriae | reverse complement strand
ATTAAGTAAGTCATTTTCCTTGGTAAATAATAGATCAGATGGATCTCATTGGTAATAGACACATATTGAATGACATAAATTCCATCGAAATTCATATGATAGTGCTTTCTTTAATCGGCCGTGACGTGGTCGAGTGGATAAAGGCGGCAGCTCTAGTAATGTATAAAAGAAAAGAATGGAGTACTTACATTACTTACTTTTCTTATTATTGGATGTTTGCGGAAGCAGTGTTCAAATGCGTCACGACCACCCCGATCATGCGTGACCACCGAATTGTCACTCTCCAATGACAACACTTTCATAATATCCCTAATAAAAAACATAAATGAAAACTTGAGACCATTTCTTAAGACTTTAATAATCGTTCAAAAGTATTTTTTTTTAAAAAAAAGCACATTAAATTATCAGCAAATCTTCTCTCATGTTAGGCCAATGTCATGCAGCAGGCGTGAATCTCGGATCATTATCTAACAGCCAATTAATAGAGAGACAAATTGGCCAGCTGGAGTAAAGGAACATTGAGATTTTCAGGACAAATTACATATTACATTTATTTAAGTAAGAAAAAAAGTCGTTTTTATTGCAGTCTTCATCACTTTTTTGTTTCTTTTTTTTCCCTAAATTTTGGAAAATTTTATTGTTTTTTGCTAAAAATTATTTTCGCATTTAATGTCAATGTTCTTCGAATTTAACCTTTGGCACATAGTATTCCCACGTGACCGCTCTTATCCTTTTTGACTGTGACTTTTGATCTCACTTCTGGGTTCACACAGTGGGTCAAGTATTGCGACCACAACCTTCATTACTTCCACTATAACTACATGTTATTAAAGAATGCTTCTTAAGGAGAGAGTACAGTGCGTGGTCGTGGGAGCTCTTGAATGGGTTCGGAAACCCTCCAGAAGCGAATACTTCAACGTTTTATTTATTTTGACATTGCTCTAACCGTATCTTAATAAATACTTTTTATTCCTTGGTATTTATGTTATCCATTTTATTTATTATTTATTTCATTCTACATTCATTCAAAGCCATTAAGACTCGATCAAGTAATAAGACAATAACTTAAATAAAATTAGAAAACGTCAAAATAAATCCAAAATCAATCTCAGTGTAAATATACTCGTACTTCCCAATAAAATGATATCACTAATGCTTAATGGTCAGTAAAAACCAAATAAGACTGTAACTTGAAGTAGTGAGTAAAGAAGCACATACGTAGCTCGTTAATTCGTTTTCGCTGGTCATTCTTTCTTCATTATTGTTTGTTCTCCTTGTTGTTACTACGCACTAAATGGTCCAGGTTGTTTCCTTTTCCTCTCCAAAGTGCTTTTCCTCTCGAAAAGCCACGAAAACACCAAAGAAAAACGCTTCACTCCTCTTTATAGCAGCACTAACATACTAAAGACAACAAGTAAATGTGACAAGTAATGACGAAAGTAGGTACTCGTACGTGTGTGTTTCTTCTAATTCTAGTGTTTGTGGTCTTTCCTTTCCCACTTGGAACCACAACAAATGTACTAACAACCAAAACCAAAATATGCAAGGCTGCTTCCGCATCGTCTCAGTGCACTTTTATAAACAATACTAGTTGCTTTTTTATAAACGAAGTCATTGCAAACCGCAAAATTGGCTTGTTTAGAGACACTTTTTGGTTTTAAGAGTGTAAATAATCTATGTATATTGTCCAAAATTTGAATTATGGCCGAATTTGGCTCCATTCCCTTTTAAGTAATATACTATTTGGTTTGTCAAAAAATGTGGTTAAAAATTGCGGTAATAATCACTTATATTAACTTCCTTTTTTTGTTATGCAATGCTCAATTTTGGTTACAGACAAAACCTAATTTTGGCTTTTGTTCATGCATTATTATGCACTACTACCTACAGTGCTATTAATGGCAATTAATTATGACATTATATAGGTACTCCCATTAAGTGCTAATGGCAATAATGAGGAATTCAAATTAATGACAGTAGATGATGAAGTGATGATTAGTCTTTATGGCTAGTAATGACGTCGGATAATGCTTTGAGTTATGAGTGCAAACAGAGCGTGGGAATTTTCTTTACTGCTACCTATGTACTCCATGATGTCTGTTTTAAACGATTTATTAAAGGTGCTTTAAAGATTCAATATGCCGTTTGTTGCTTCCGTCAGGGTCTAATTAATGAGGATTGCTTCATAGTTACCTTTTGTCCTCATTGGGCTGTGAGCATATAAAGGCATTGTTTGCTTATGCAGTCACGTCTGACTGTCACGTGCAGGCCAACAACAATGACTACAGCCATTGTTTACATGTGTGGTCTTTGCGGACGTGATCACGCATGTAATGGGTTCCAAAAGGATTGGCCTCAGACATCCACAGTGACCTTCACAATCAGTGTTACCACCCCAACATTGTTTATGTTCAATTAATGACAGTTTTTTGGAATAAAAGTAATGAAAACATGACTTAAGAATTGAGTTTTTGTACTTCTCTAATGACATGCTATCTTTAGTAAGGAACTACATAGGGAAACCTTGACCTTAGCCAAGATTTGGCTTAGAATTGGTCTTTGTTATTACAAAGACCAATTCTAAGCCAAATGCACTTGAAGAGGTTGTTGTCATTGTTCTTTCTCTGCTCCTCTTGTGGTTTGGCAAAAGTCAAAGTGTTGTTTTTACTGCTCTTAATAGTGGTACCGTTCAGATTTCAGAGCTTGAGAGTGGTTGAGGAGACAAAATTGCTCCTGCTACATTCAGAGCTTCTCGTTCCACTTCAGACTTCAATGTCTGCTTGCGGTCACAAAAAAAATCTCCTATATGACTTTGCTTTTTCCTCAGTTTTGACAATGCCACTGCAATTACCAGTACCTGATTTACCTACCTACATGTATCATTTTGCTTAGAGCTTCCACAAAAAACGTGATTTATTGCTCCTTACTCTATCGCATTCAAAAACTTTTGGTTCGGACAAAGGTCACCATAGGGGAACGTGGCCATGACTCGATCTACTTAGAAAATTCACTTTACATTTACAGCAAAGAAATTGATTTTTTAACCTTGACAGCTCCAATGTCATGGCTACAAAGCTACCAAATTCAAATCTAGAGCTAAGATTGCTTTTCTTTTAGACATTGACTTATTGCCCTATTCCCAAATGTTTCTCAAAAGTTTGGAAATAGGCCAATAAAATCTCAACTTTGTCTTCCAATCAAAACCGAAAATCCTAACCTGTAGCCGTACATTCTTGTGTGTATCTGATAAATTTATCTTAATGAGTTACTAATGTGATGTAACAACTGACCTTTCATGAATGGTTAAGAAGAGAAGTGGCAGGAAAGCAATGTAAGGGTGCATTGCAGTCAGAGAGACTGGCTAAATTTTATTTATTTAGCAAGTTGTCTTCAGTCCATAAATAAGTTCAGCTCAGATCATGACTTAAATCTTAGTTGCCATAGGCAGGGGCAGGGTTGTACTTGGGGGCAGGGGCATAGGACCTGGGCTGGTCATAGGTGGCATAGCCGGAGTACTGCACATCAGCAACATAGCCAGAGTAGCCATCAGCAACGTTGTAGGTCACGGTCTGGGTACGGCCGTCGGGGAGGAGGACCTCGTACTGGCCGTTGGTGGCATAGCCATTGCGGTCCTCGTTGGCGCTGAAGTCCACACCAGAGTAGTCATCCTGGACATCGTAGGCATAGGAGTACTCAGCATGAGCATCATACTGGGGCTCATGGTAAGAGGGCTGGGGCTTGTAAGAGGGCTGGGGCTTGTAAGAGGGCTGGGGCTTGTAGGCAGGCTGGGGCTTGTAGGCAGGCTGGGGCCTGTAGGCGGGTCTGGGTCTGTAGGCAGGCTGGGGGCGGTAGGTCTGGGCAGGGGCATGGGGGGCAGGGGCATGGGCAGGAGCAGGGGCATGGGCAGAGCCCAGGTTGAAGCTCTGGGAGCTGCTCTGGTCGGCAACAGCCACGGCAACAAGGCAGAGAACGATGAAGGTCTATGAAAAAGAGAAAAATAGGATAAATGACACATAAGTTTCAACTGTTTTGAAGGTTTGATTGTGGAGAGGCAATTGTTTTTTACCTTCATTGTTAGTTGATGTTCAGTGTGCAACTGATTGATGCCCTGTGCTGCCAACAGTCGCCTTTTATAGTCGGATTTCAAGCCCAATGGTAGGGAAAGAAACTGGTTCAATAAACAGCCTCATTTCCCGATAACCTTGGCCTTTGATTGGAACAGGAAAAGCAGACCAGATGGGGGCTTGGTCAACAAGGCCACACCTGCCTGCGATTTATATCGGTTCCACCCAAAAGCAAACTCGTTTCTCAACAACATTTGTGATCAAGGTGACATTTTAACTAAAGGTCAAATTTACGTCCACCTCATTATAATAAGGCTTTACTTACGTTGTGAGTTGGTTCAAATTCACTCAGTAAGGTCGAAAGGACCTTGAAAAAAACTGGTTATCTTCTTGCTCACGCAACCTATCACCCCTTCATAGGTACTGCATTGACGTACGTAAATTATTTTCCTAGGATATTCTTATTCTAATGTGACTACATATTAGCATGTTTATCTTTTTTCCCCAATATTCGTACACAAGAATGCCTTGTTTAGTGCCTTTGTGCGTTGGTCTGACAAGCCCATTGACTGATAGCCAGTGCGATGACAGCCAAACCATCTTAGGCCCTGAGACAAGCGCAATAATGCATTACGCATGTGCATTGGTTGGATGAAGTGAGCCACTTTGTCAGAACGTCAAGAAGACCAGTCAAAGAGAGACTCTTCCTACAATCAATCAATCAATCAATCAATCGATCGATCGATCAATCAGTCAATCAATCAATCAATCAATCAATCAATCAGTGCTCCAAATAAATGATTTTCTTTGCCTCAGCGTCTCTCAACCTCTAGGGTCACCAAAGGACTATTGTAGTCCAAATTAGCAAAGGAATCGGAATGTGGCCATTAATGAGCCAAAACACTGACATCAAGACACATGGAGACAATTAAAGTCAAACTCTGTATATGTACATAGTTTGCTAGTACAAAAGGCAATTGTAACTTGTCTATTAGGCACAAATATGCAGCTGACTCTTGCCATTAGAATAAAGTTGTTTAGGTGCAATGTGTGTTCAAGCAAGCAGCAATTACCATTCTGCCAGGCCATTCAGATGCCAATCCAATTACGTAGTACATATTCTGCTACATTCCATGTAGAACAATACACTAAATTCTTGTGTACCAACGGAAATTAATGCTTCTCCATGTAAATATAACACTGTAATAAATGGTACTGTAGGTATTTGCTATTACATATGGCCTCAAATACGTAAATGGCCAAAGTTACATCTACTAAAAAGAAGGGAATAATGTACGTTTTGCATGCATGTCACTCATTCTGCGTCGTTTTTTTTTTTTGTCGTTTTTCTTTAAATTATGCAAAATATCCTTTATTAGAAAAATCCCCTTCCATTCATCTCTACATACACAAAAAGAGATATATTCATTAGCATTTCTTTTCGTGTGGTTTTGTCCTGGTACCAGCAGATTTTTAATCAGGGCCAAAGCATGAATGGGGAGGAGCAAGTTGGATGAGACGAAGGCAACTTGATTTAATGTGCCTCGTCACATCGAGCCACGCCTTTCTTTTCCAACTATATTTATCACTTGTCAAAACTGCAACACTATTTAAACGATATTCTCCTTAAAATGTATATACATAAACTATACTGTATACTATACTGTATACTATACCTATACATATACTATACTGTATACTATATACATATACTATACCTACTGTATACTATATACATATACTATACTGTATACTATATACATATACTATATACTGTATAGAGTATTGTGAAGTGCTAAAAATAGATTATTTTTGCAGGTTTGCGTATTCGCAAATAAAAAAGTGCTTTCTTTTTTGCAAACACACATTCACTCGACATTTTATTGGCTTTGTAGCTCTGTCACTCCTAGCTGTCTGCAGAGATTGCGTGCCAGATCGATCCGCAACTTCAAAGCAATGCCCTAAAGAAAGTACGAATATATATCTTTGCAGTAATACTCATAAATGAAACACATTCTTTTATAAACCCCCCCCCAAAAAATGGCAAAAAATCTGTTTCAAAAAATCCGGATTTTAAAGGAACGAACGAAAATTTCCAATTTTCCATATGAAAAGGTCTCAAAATCGTTCTGTTTATTTACATCTATTTCGAATAATATTGTGTTAAAGATCGATTTTGAATAGGATTTCCGACTTTTCCTAATAGTAATACTTAGATTAGTTCAGGCGATTGTTCTTGGCCAACTTGAGAGCAGACGCTAAGAGCAGATTTGGCCACAATAGGTACTACTAAATAAGCACATAATATTAAATGAACTACGTATAAGTAATGAAGTGAGTTATATGTAGTGCCAGGAATGTGTGAAGTTTGGTAGCAAGTCGCTCATCATTGGCTGTTGCAAATTCCCTTCAAAGCTTCAAAGTGGACTCAAGCAAACTCTCTCTCAAACTTGGAACCAAAGTCCTTAAGTAAGAGTGGTAGTGAAATTCTCAGTAATAAGTTGAGGAGAAAGCACAACAGATGGTGCCTGTTTTTTTAGCCACTAAGAAAAAAAGACATTCTCACTAACTTATTTATTTACTTACTTCACTTGTTTACCACTGGCTAGATGCTGTAAACAACCTTAATTATGTTCTTTAAGTCTTGGCTATTCAGTGTAAAATAAAGAAGTGCACTAGTACTTACATTAGTAGAAGAGTAAATAGTACATATATTGTAGTAAAAGTTAATGGCTCCTTTAACTATATGTAAACTATTACAAACTTGTGCCAAAAAAGTAAGAGTTTTCTTGCAAAACTTGACTATTGTTCTTACTTAAAAGTACTAGAAAAAAATGAGTTGGTTAATTACTAGAGAGAGCTCACTCATTAAGTTTTTGGGGGCTCTGGTGAGCAATATCTCATTTCATTATTATGTCAGCTGTTAAAAATAGAACAAATCTTGATTAATACGATTTGTGCTCGATCTCCCCCTTACTTCCTCGTATTTCCTTCTAAGTTCTATGTAGTTTGCAATGAGTGCTTTCATTATCGTGTCTGGAAAAGTTCGAGGCAGATCTTTTAATAGTGAACACTCAAAAAAGTTCCCTCTATAAACTGCAATTTCTCCTTTTTTTAGACACAAAGTATGTAATATTACTAATATAAAAACACCTTTGTAACAACTTTAGCCACTGAAAAAGGGAGTAAGGCCATTCTTCCCTTTTTATGACGACACATAAGGCCGAGTTTAGAGTCTGCTTGACCCTCAGGCAAAAGGAATGACGCCTTTTGATGCCGGGGGAAAGCTGACAGGGAGCAACAAAGGGAGCACAACAGCAATCAACAAACACATTCTGTACACAAATTTACGTAGTACCTTAAAAGTAAACATGGCAATTTAAAGACGAGGTCAACATTCAAAGATAAATTAATATTAGCCATTAAAGAGCTACAGAAAAAAAGATATTATTAGAGTCATTATTAAAGTGTTGTTGTTCTGTGTAAGTTCTTTTTTGTTATGTCAATTGTTCTTTTGTGCCTCTTTTGAAAGGTTGAGCAAAAAGAAAAACGTCTTTTCAGAGCCTCTTAGTCCAGGGGGAAACAAGCTTTGGAAACGTCAAGACTTTTTCCCCTCTAAAAGTCCACTGCATTAGGCTGCAATATAAAAGCAAATTCAATACTCCATTTTATCCCAATATCTTAAGTAATAGGTTGAGTAATAAAGGCAAGTTTGAGAGGATGCTGAAGCCACTCTTGATGGATTAAGACACGAGTTGATTGATTGATTGATTGATTGATTGCTTACGATCAATCGATCGATCAGCAGAGAACATTGCAATCCCAGAGAAGTCCACGCAGTTTTTTAGGATCGAGCAAAAAAGACCCATTGGGTGCATGTGTGTGCCTTGGGCCATCGATCGACTTTCCTTGGATGCTAGAGACAAACAACAAGGCCCAATATTATAAGAACCTAATAGGAATAATATGTAGTACAAGATGTAATACATAATGTAGTAGTTTTGCTGGTTTCTTGGCTGGTCAGCTCATCTCTGGTTGTTTGCCCTAGAAAATGTGTTAGCTGGGAATGCATAGAACGATGTAGGAGCCAGCAGTGCCATAAATCAATACACCAACCAACAATGACCAAGTAGATGGAGCTGCTATCACTACAACAACTTTTCTTTTTATTGCTGATATTGGGGCTCATATTGGGTCGTTGCAGGAGTGAGAATGACTGAGGAGAGGGCTCACAGTCGAGTGGAGCCACAGAAAATGTTCTATTAATAGTAAAGACACTAATAAAGAAGGTACGTAATACTCGTACGCAGTACGAAGGTGCAATAAGAGCAATGAAGGAAGATTGTAGTAAGATCTTGGCGGCAAATGTTTGTGTCTACTATTCGATCTACTATTGCTCACGGCCAATTGTCCCATTCATTCATCTGTGCACATACATAATGTGATCGGGCCCTTTCCCCTTGATTGGGGCCATTGCCAAGATTGCGACAACAACAGGCGAGGAAACAAGAAAAAGAACGGTAAATAAACTAAATATAGTACAGGAGTATATAGTAACAGGAGATAAGCATTAATTGTCTCTGCATAAATGACACCAATAAACTCACCTTTTTCTTTTATTTACGTAGGTATGTACATATTCGTATACGTATTTTGCTCACAAGCTTTGTTTATTCTTCTTTGTTAAGCACAAATATTCACTTACAAGATGGAATGAAAGAATGCACTGAAACAGCTGAAATTGCTCGATTAATCTTAAAAGTGGCTTAAATTAGTGGAGGAGCGCTGGGTCGGTGAGCTCGAGGTTGAGCATGAGGTTGCATAGCGGACAGTTGATGTGGCCGCAGTCGCACTGCAGCGTGGAGTCGGCGGGCGCGTTGACCATGTTGATGCAGATGTTGGGCGACGCGAACGTCTCCGACGAGCTCGACGTGTTCAGCGTCGAGATGGGCGTCGTCGAGTTACAGGGGAACGCCAAAGTCCGCTCCAACAAACCCGGAGGAGACGACAATCTGCGTCGAGAGGCCACGAAACCCTCGGTAACTCCTCTACTTACACTACTACTACTGCCTCTATTACTACTACTGCCATAATTTGAGGTTGTTGTGCTAGTTGGAACAAAAAGGGCGGGAATGGCCGGGGACGATTTGCGTCTGCACCAACTGCTCTGATCCGATGAACTCGCACTCAAAAGAGTCGTTGAAGAGGTCGCCGATCTAGATCTCGATGAAGAAGCATTAGTAGCAGATGAAGAACTCTTATTACTGCCATTATGACACTCGTGCACTCGGATAATGGGTCTGCTATTAGAGGAGGAGGTGGCTGGAATCGAGGATCTGTGCGACATTTCAACTATATAAGTAGAACACAATCTCCTTAGTATTTGATTCAGGTTTTTAGACAGTTTTTTAAGCGATTTTCTTAATAGAAGTGCTTTTTGGAGCTTTTTGAGTGCTATTTATGGCCTTGCTAATGCTTCCTTGCTGCTTCTGCCAGGGAATGGTGGCTCGTATTGAGAGAGAGCTTTCACTTCTCCTTCTTCCCCAGGGAGAGGTGACCGAGCCGAGCTCCCAAGGGACTGCATAAGCAGACACCCACAACATAAACAGCATTCAGGTCGGACTCGCAATTGAGATGGCCAATACAATGAAGGACAACAGCAAAAACTGGGCCCATAACACAATAAGGAGTACATAGAAGAGAAAGTTTGTTCTCGACTAAAAGTTGCTAAAATGTTAAACTTTAAAAGGAAGACATATTGGGTTAAGTAAAGTTAGAGCTTTTTAACGTCTTTCCACCCATCATCGTCAGCTACGAACTACGTAAGAGTTGAATACAAAGGTGGTCGGAAAAGGCCCTGAAAACTAGCCAAAAACGATCCAAGGAAGGATTTGAGGAAGGATAACATAACAAGTATGTGCTGAATCAGCTGCTAACAAGTCTGGACGTCTATAAATGACCTACAGTAGGTAGAGAAAGACAAGGGAGTGAATCACTTGTGAGTCCAATACAGAGACTCGTTGTACTTGTGTACACACTTGCACTCGGTCTAGACGTGACCCCCATTTAGATGAGGACCCAAAACAACAACAAATGTACTCTACCTGAAATAACTTGGACCCCTATAAAGACATTCTTTGAATAAGACAAATGATGAGCTTTCTTTAGACTCCACCACAATGATTGCTAACCCTTCCTGTTATGCACCAGCAATCAACTTTTTCAAGCGCCTCCAATCATGAATTGCACCACAATGATGATTGAGTGTTTGCTCAATAAAGAGTACATATGGAGTGCGACTATAATTACGACAAGCTCTAGTAATAAGTGCTGGCTTCTCGTGTTCCGGAAATGAACTCGAGGCCCTCAAGACTGTCCACTCATTTCCAGGCTGCAATAATGTTCTATCAAAGTCCTAAAAAACTGTAAAAAAGCGTTTAAAAAAAGGGATAAAAATGCTTTTTTGGCTTAAAATATTGAGTAAAATGCTTGGTTAATGCAATATTAGTGGAGGTAATGATTGCATCGTTATGCAGATTGGGAGCAGAGATCTAGTAGCTAGTAGAGTTGATTGCGTCGCATCCATAATTAGGAGTCAACATGACATCCCATTTGCACGACAAAAGCTTAATGATCTTTGCATAAGAGCATAATTAGGTTATAAAACACATTTCACTACATTTTTCACTATGACTCTACATAAAGTACAGTACGTAATAAGTTTACATTTATAGTAAAAAAAATCATGTCTATTATAAGAATTACACAACTAGTGCTGCTTCCAATGCTTAAGTAAGAACTGATTGTTGTGAAACCTGAGTCCGTATTGGCAAAAAAGGGCTTTGTAAGTGCTTGAGGCCAAACTTCCATTACGTAAGAGGTCGAAGCACCTTCACTATACATGATGGGCACTATACAAGATCCATTTTTGGAGAGTTGCAGAGTTGTGTACACATGTTGGAGTCAAAGTTCTTGCTCCATGATTGCTCTGCATTGGCGTTTGTACCTGCAGCAAGTAAGTTTTTGTTCACTCCGACTGGTTTGGGAACAGCGATAACGAGCTCGACTGCTTACTAGCTAACAACTCTGAGTTATTTAGTGGCTTCCCTACATCCAAATACAACTGGAATAGTGTACATAAAGTTAGTTTCAGAGCAGTTTCAGAGATTTTCGTAGATTTTCTAACAATGCCACAGTTGGAGTGAAGCAGCGAGAGGGATCGGAGTCAATCTATTAATGAGGCCAAGCATTAAAATCAGGCCTTAGGCCAAAATCGGCTTTAAAAAGAGAACTAATATTTAAGAGGCGATTGTTAAAATTGCCACGAAAAGTCCATTAAAACAACACTTCTACTTTGAGAACTGTAGTAATTGTTGAGGCAAACATTTGAGTTGTACTTGTCAAAGGGGGATTGATAGAGGCAAACAAACTGCAGAGGAGAGGTGTCAAGACAACAGAAGATAAGAGGAAGGGGCTGACTTGAGATCTTTAATTATTGTTACCGAGGCCCAGAAAGAGCACTCATTAAAATAAACCGCACATTTTGCTAGTGGCTCCACTCCAATTGTCAGATAATAAATTATATTGAGACAATAAAAAAACATAAATAACAGGAGAATTCTCTTTGGATCGAGTTTGAGAATGAGCGGCTTGAGCAGACAGAGTTTGACGATGGCCGTGTTCAGCCTGGCCAACTTCTGCCAGGCCGTGTGCGTGAGTCTGCAGGCGCCCTTCTACCCCAAGGAGGCGGAGGCCAAGGGCGCCACGCCCTCGCAGTACGGCCTCGTCTTCGGCGTCTTCGAGCTCACCGTCTTCATCGTCAGCCCTTTCCTGGGCAGAAACGTAAACAGACTGGGGGCAAAAAGAATGTTCAACATGGGAATTCTCACCACAGGAATCTGCTCAGTGCTTTTCGGACTCCTAGACAAGGTCATTATAAAAAAAACTTAGTTTTGAGCAATTTTCGAGTCTCTTTTTTCACATAAAAGTAGCTTTTTATATATTTTCATTATTGAAAGAACATTATTAAAAGGAGAAAAATCAAGGATTTAGAGTACACTTTTTTGGACATTTACATACATGTCTTGTTTTCAGTTTGAGGCATTAGAGTTGGCTAGAGAAGTAGTACCTACGTGTAACTGACAAGCTAATTTGGCCGAGTTCAAGCTTCGTTGAGCAGCGCCAACTTGTGTCGAGATTAAAACCGACAGATGAATGACAGACATATTGGAAAGGTTAGAATGACAATTGTTCTGGCCATTTCTCTCACTGACATCTGACACACGCATTTCTAAACTTTTTTTCATCCATCACCTACATATATGAGTGGTTTGTTTAGCAAGAAATCTCGAATTAAAGGCTAACTAAATTCAGCTACTCTACATAAATATTTTTTTAGTCTCTTAAATTTAAATCAATCCAACTAAAAATGCCCATCTTTCCCTCCTTTTTTTTTTCGAAGTAACTTTTTTATCTCATTTTTTTTAGTACGACTATTTGATTGACAAACATACATACATACATACATACTTACTCATTTGACTTTTATCTAAAGAAATAGCTTTTCTTGCTTTTCTTAAAAAGAGTTTTCCTTAAAATTCCTTTTGAAAATGTTGTTTTACATAGATCAATGACGGCGACCTGTTCATCTGGCTGAGCTACGGGATCCGGATCTTGGGTGCGGTGGGCAACGCGAGCTTCTTGAACGCGACCTTCAGCATCATCGCCAAGGAGTTCCCCGACACCGTGGCCACCACCTTCGCCTCCCTGGAGACCTTCTTCGGCTTCGGACTCATCGTGGGACCCAGTTTGGGCGGCGGTCTCTATCAATTGGGCGGATTCACACTCCCTTTCGCCCTCTTGGGCCTCAGTCTAATCATATCAGCTGCTATTGCCTTCTTTCTCCTGCCCGACGCCTACAATGAGAGCGACGAGATGAGCGAGGAGAGGTCGAACAGGGGCGTGTTCGACGCCTTGAGGGTCCCCGCCATCTTCGTGGCCGCCTTCAGCATCCTCTGCGCCTCCTCAGCCATCGGATTCCTCGACGCCATGCTCGAGCCACACCTCAGGCAATTCGGATTACCGCCCTTCGTCATGGGTAACAATTTAAAAATATCAGCGTCAATGCATCGAAATACATTTTTTAAAAGAAATTGTTAATTAATTTCGGTCTGTATAGTCGATTTTCAATAGGAAGAGCTTTAACATAGACAGATTGACCCACTTTAAGCACATTATTGGCTCCTTGTGATTACACAAGCCAGGACTGGATGAGAGAGATGAGGGCGACAAGCTCGATCGACTTTGTAGGGACTGGATTGCAGACCCGGACGTGATTTATTAACTGACCTAGATCAGACACACACTAAATAGAACTTGTGTATTAACAGACTTGTCTCTCATGACCTTTTGGGATTCCAACTTGTCCTCTAGCACTTGTAGTACGAGTATTTACATAAGTGCTTGTTTGTTACTTTCAGCTCACTGAACAATTAATAAGTCGTCACTCACTAGTCACAATACTCATTGAAACAGATGATAAAACTTAAAAAAAGAGCATAAAAGTCGCGAAGTCCAATGAGAACGTCAAATGCACACTAAATGTACAAAATGTACAGATTAAAGATTCGTTAATGTACAGGTCTGATGTTCGTGGTGAACGGCGGCACGTACGCGCTCTCGGCTCCCATTTTCGGGTTGTTGTGCGACAAGCACCTGAGCCCGGCGCTGATCAACGCCCTGGGCGTGCTTCTGGTGAGCGTGGCCTTCGTGCTGATCGGCCCGGCGCCCTTCCTGCCGCTGCCCACGCTGCTGCCCGTGTGCATCCTGGCGCTGGTGGTGCAGGGCGTGGGCATCGGCGCGGCGCTGGTCTCCAGCTTCGCGTTGGCGCAGCGCAAGGCGATCGCCAACAACTTCCCCGACAACCTCGACACCTACGGCCTCGTCTCCGGCCTCTGGACCTCCACCTTCGCGCTGGGCGCCTTCCTCGGCCCCACCGTGGCCGGCTGGCTGATGGAGCACTTCGGCTTCCGCGAGGCCACGCTCTTCATCCTCGTCTTCGCCGTGCTGGTGCTCATCGCCTCCTTCGTCCGCTACGTGGCCGAGGACGTGGCGGCCAAGCGCAGACGCCGCGGCTACACCGAGCTGAACGTCAACACCGACGCCATCGAGAACGACGGGGACAGCGGCTCGACCGGATACGGAAGTAACGAAGAAAGCAATGTGGCCATTCGCAGAGGAAGCGGAAGTGTGGCCAACAGCTCCGCTTCGTCCAGACTCGAGATGCCACGAAGAGAATCTCTGCCCTTCTCGCCCAGGGGATCCGTGCAATCCATCGGACTGCTGGCAGGAGTCACTCCCTTCAGTCTGGGCAATGCCAGACACATGGCACAAGATCATCACGTGCACCAGGTCTTCACTGACACGTGACTCAATCAAAACATTTTCATGGAAAGGCTCAAAAGTAAATCGTCTCTTCTCAAGGGTGTCACTAAGAATACTTAACTCAACTTTAAAAGATTTTTTATTAAGGCCGCAATAAATGCCTTTTCTAGAAGCTTTTAGATTGATGAAAGTGCGGATATGGTGTAGAGTGCTTCTTCTACGCTATAAAATGAGTTCTTTTATGGTAAACTTTGGTTATGTGAGCCATTTCTGGGTGGCTTTTATGTTCCTTCTCTTTTAATTCCTACATGAAAATTTACTCCTTTGTCATTTTTTTTTTAAATTGGCCTGGCCCTCTTTCTTTCAGAAAACTATTACCCCTAAGAAATAAGCTTTTTGCTGTAAGATTGCTACTAATTGCTCTTTAATGTTTTGTCCCAGTTCCTCATAAGTACAGCTTTGTCACCATGCTTCTATCATTAGTATATGTATTATAGTACAACAATGGAGTGCAATTGAGCTCCTTTAGAGGAAGACTCACATCAGTCTCAAGTCATTTACTCTTTGTACTGATTGCTCTTCTTCCGAGGAGGCCGATGGAGAAAGCCAATAGATGGGTTGGTGAAACGAAAAATGGCTTAAATAAAGGACTGAGTCCTTTCAAGAGGTCGTAATTGTCTGCATTCCTCTGCACTCTCACCTGTCAACAACGCCTTGGAGCTCCATTTCTGCAACAATTGTGCAAAAGCGACTACTATTAGCATTCCTTTAGTACTCACTCACTGTTGTTGGGGACTTGACAGATGGACCGGACTAACCCTGTACTTGTGCAAGAGGTGCACTGAAGATGGATGGAAAAGAAGTCATTATTTCTC
Source organism: Metis holothuriae (assembly GCA_028566655.1). Taxonomy (NCBI): domain Eukaryota; kingdom Metazoa; phylum Arthropoda; class Copepoda; order Harpacticoida; family Metidae; genus Metis; species Metis holothuriae. The sequence goes on along the minus strand of JAOXNJ010214536.1, from coordinate 1,723 downwards.
GTTGAACGTTCACTTGTTATGTGAGTAAAGGCAATAATTTGTCTCTTAACGATGAGACCAATTCAAACTTTGGTAGTTTGTGCATTCATTAGAGTTGAAAGTAGGAGGACCCGGTAGTGCTTCTCATCTTCACCGACCGACCTTGAAGAGCATGCAGCCACTCAGGAAATGTCTTACGTTAATTAGGTAGAGGCACAGGCATTTCTTCAATATATGTATGTAAAGTGAAAAGAAGAGAAGATCGAAATAATTTAAAATAGACATTTATTTTTACCTTGTCTCTTCCTGTACGAAGTAATAAAAGATTTCATTTGATTAGTTTAATGCGAATGTTGTCGGCCAACTCGATCTTGGTCGTTCGTTACAGCGTCTTTCTTCACGCTCCCTTGACCAGCAGACCTTCACGGGCGACGATTCGGGAACAATCTTCAGTTCGTTACAATTCCGCAATGGACAAACTTCAAGTTGGGATCTTCGTCTTCGTCCTGATGGCCACGGCCATTCACGCAGACACTATTGAGCGGTACCCAAAGATTCTGGCCAAGGTCGAGGACAACGACGAGGTACATTTTTGAGTTTTCTTAGCTCTAATTCCGAAATCCTTTTAAATTATCATTTTATATAGTTATTGAAATCTATTGTCTGACTACAGCTCTGTCCAACTAAAAATTATTTTATTTTAGTTGACCTCGGAAAAGAAGGAGTCGTCGACAAACGCGGAAACGCCAGAGCCAACCCTCAATTTCGGAGGCAAGTCCAAATTAAAATAACCCTTCTCATTCGTCAGCTAATATAATTTTTCCTAAATTATTAGCAAAATATTAATTAGCAATGTTAATGTTTTCAACCACAGAAGCCCTTTTACCCCGCATTAAAGACGTCTCAGAGAGCAAGTCGGACATGGACCTCTCTATCCTCGAGCTGACTTCAGCCTCTGCCAAGGCCAACAACCCCGACATGGAGGAGTCCATGGACGTCTCGAATTACGATGAAGAAGAGTTGATTTACTTGGACCCCTTCCTGTTCTCCTCGTCGAGGCCCTTGAGCATCTACTCCCCGATGACGCAGGACTTCTCGAACCTGGTGGCGCCGCGCTTCGTGCGTCAATTGCCGCCGAAACGCCGCAAGCCCGTCTCCCTGCCGCAGCTGGTGGTCAGGGATGCCACGGCCGTCAAAAGTCTGCCACCCCTGAATTTCAAAAAGGAGAAGCACAATTACTACGATCCCCTCTTCTACTCGTCCTTCAGGCGTCACTCCAGGCAAAGAGAGTATTTTGAGGGGGGAATGGAGGCCCTCGTTCAATCCTTGGATCACTATTGGATTCAGGCCCAGAAGCGATGCCATTCTCTTCGAATAACAACAATTAATTAAGACGTTTTTATATTTTTTATATGCAGAACAATTTTGAAATGACATTTAGATTACAGCTTTTCTGTCATTTATTTTTGTTAAGACTCTACTAAAATTGAAAAAGGATTCGACTTCGGCGCTATAAGGCCTATGCCTAATACTCATTATTTAGCTTTCGTTAATTAAATAAATGATCAAGTCTTTATATATGTATAGCCCATGTAATTTATATACAGGTAGAGCGTTGCTTATGTACAACGCTGTATATAAATTTATCAATGTAGGCTGGCACACATCATTCTCTTGTTAAGTTTTCGAAGATCAAGGAAATAAAAAGCGTTTTTCATCATATTGCATAAATAAAGATAATAAT
>JAOXNJ010214314.1:5836-17065 GCA_028566655.1 Metis holothuriae | reverse complement strand
TGACCTGATTGACGAGCATGGTGAGCACGCCGGTCACCCTGACGGCGTGGTTGGTCAGCTGCGTGTAGAACTCCAGGTCCTCCTTGCTCAGGTGCTTCAGGAAGGAGAAGAACTGCAGCGTCTCCGGGCTGCGCTTGAACATCTCCAGGTAGCTCGTCAGGCCGATCTGAGATCACGAGTTGATTGGAAATGATTGGTTGATTGAAAAATCAACAGTCATGTTGATTGAAAAAGCAATCAATCAAAAAGTGATTTACCTCCGAGATGTGTCTCTGGATGTCGGCCCAGGTGGCGTAGACAATGGCGCGGTGCTCGACGCTGAAGGCGGGCGCCTCCAGCTGCAGCGCCTCCTCCTCGTTGTTGCTCTCGTTGGCGTTGTTGAGGGTGTTGTTGATGTTCTCGTGGTTGTTGTGCTTGTTGTTCAGGCTGGAGTGCGAGTGGCGGCGGGCGCGGCGCTTGGCCTGGTCGTCGCGTTTCACGAGTCGGCGCCAGGACGCGCCCAGACTCCGGCGCTTGCAGTTCATTAGTCGTGGCGAACGCGACTCAAGGCTGCTCATTCGGTTGCCCATCTGAAATTGCATGCAAAAACATATGATTTTCTTCTCTTTTTTTTGCAAAAAATACGCGAAAATCGTTGGTCGAAATTGCTTTAATGTTCTCGTACTCCTCTTAAATGTACATTGGGCAGATTGGCCCGCCAATAATCTCGTTGGAAAGCCATATGGAACGCCCTGCAAATACTCGTGTTTGGCGAGCAAAGCTTACCGGCGCCATTCACTCGTTACTAGGCAATCAATCCATCAGTCATTTTTATCTAGAAAATACTCGTATTTAGGAGTATTTATCAAACGATCCGTTTGCTCATAAGGTACCTACATAACTTTCATTACTAGCGTTTTACCTTATAAAGCGTTAATAGCGAAAAAGTAATCATATGAAAAAAAGGCTACTTTTTTGGGGCTCGTACATGTGACATTTCTGTGACATTTCTGTTCCAAGGACCTGCTGAGAGCTGCTGTCATTGGGGAGCGTGTAAAAGCTCTCTGTGGCCTTGGGCAATTGGGTAGCAAAGCATTCATTGCTCATGTATCTAATGGCTATGGTAAATAAATTATTTAGAAGAGAAACTGGCAAAGTTCAACAAAAAGAACGCTTATCTTATCCTTCATGATGGAGCAAAAACAAACATTTTTCTTGCAATCATTTTCGTATCGCAAAACGCATGAAGAGAACTAGTATTTGTTGAACATATTTTTCGAATAAGTCGATCAGTCCGCTAATCAATCAATTTTTGCCTTGATAATTTTATTAATCGGTAGCCTACATTGATTGGTTGAGAAACGACGTTTCTTCTTGACCTCGATTGGTTCCGACAACGGAGGTGCACTGGCGTCGATCTGTATGAGATGTGACAAAACGAGATGAACGGAGCTAATGAGATTAGAATGTTAACTTTGGAGGAGATGAGAGCGACTGCCACCGAAGCTGTCCACGTGACTCCTTAAAAGCCTTTCCACTGAGAGAGAGCAAAGAGAGACAAAGAGAGTCGTCAAGCTATGTATGCTCCATTGTGTGAGGCTGACACGCACATTGGGAGAAGCCATTAATGGGAGCATCGAGGCCACTCATGGCCATCACAGAAGCATAAGGCTAAATATCGATTTATAGAGTATACCAAAGGTTATGCAACAGGCTTGTCCGTCACGTGGCCACGTTCCGTCAGTTCTGGGCTTCTGGCAATGCCATAGTCATTTGGACCTTTCACTCGGATCACTTGTTTCGTGCAATGAAGGTCTGAAAGTAATCCACCGAACTAACAAATGGAATCACTATCGTTTGTTGTCTCGTGTTCTGAGAAAAGACGCATCCAAAAGGAAAGCTGAGTAGCGAGAGAAATATCAAAGCTTTCTCGGGCTTCACTTTCCATCTACTCGATTAAAAACAAATTTGATGTCTTCCACAGCCTCGTCCAGGAGATATTCGAAGACTTCTTCTATCACGTTGTTCATGGCATTCATTTCATCTTTCTTCAAGTCGTGCCACTCGTCCTCATCTTTGTGCAGCTCTCGAACCAAGACGTCGTCCACTCTGTCTCGAGGTCTGTGAGGACATCGAATCGCCAGACAGGGTCGAATCACCTTGACACGATGACCAAAGAGACAAAGCACTTCGTCGGTAACGGCCGAAATCAAGTGCTGAGGTTCCTTTGCGTATCTGACGAGAAAGCAATGTGTCGCTGATCAAAAAGTACAAACGTAGTATGCATTAAAGAAGAATGTACCTTCGGGCAAGGAAGCCTTTCTTGGTGAGCAGCTCCTGCACGATTTGGAGTACGAGGTCGACAAGCAGCTCAATGCACTGTATTGATACGTTGCTTCGATCGGCCTTCATATGCTCAATCAATAGCTCACGACCTTTTTCGGAGTCTGTCTCAATTGTTTGCATGAATTCGAGCATATTGGAGACGAATTCGATTAGAAAGGATGATGAGAAAAACGACGAATCTGGGCTGTCGATTGTTTCTTTTGCGACTGTTGGCGGCGGAGTGGAAGGGGGAGCGGTGTAGGGCGGAGGTGGCACAAAGGCCTTCGTCGCCTCCTCGATCCTCTGCATCTGAAAATTAAGATTAATTACATAACCCAAATGAAGAAAAAAGAAACGTTAAAGCAGATAATGAGGAAATAACAACCTCTTGCTCGATGAGCATCTCCTTCTGCTTAATTTCCTCCCATTCCTTGGTTGCTGCCATTGCGTCAAAGCTCATTGTATTGTCAACTGGCATTACTCTTGACGCTTCAGCTTCCACTGAACACATTCTGGTACTGTCTGTGTTTCCTGGATGGAGAATGGCTGCTGATTTTGACAGACAATCGGCCAAAAGCGAATGCATCAAGTCATCAGTGATTTTATCGGCCAACGAAGAGGTGACTTTCGGAGTATTGGAGGTTGTAGAAAAGTCTTCCGTATAATCTGAAATCTCTGGTGCAGTCTTTTCATCAGAAGTGATTTTGCCCTCTGAACTCTTAACCTTTTCACTTTCTTGATGAGAAAAACTTATGTCTTCTTTTTCATTTTTGGATGAGATCGTCTCCGATTGGTTGTCAACCAGACTTCCCTTAATCTGCTTCGAAGGACTCTCCTGGCTTGGGTCTTGGTCGGAAATGTCTTTCCCCTCTGTAATACTTTCGTCTTTGTCACCAACAAAAAATTCCACTTCACTTGCTGCTCTATCAGCAAGTATGTCTTCTTCCTCATCTGGCAAGGGACCAGTTTCCATCTCATCCTCATCTACCAGCGTCTTGTCACGTGTAGAACTGCTTAGAGACGTGTTTTCAATCTCTTCATCCTCCAAGGGCCCCTCGTTAAGTTGGTCATCGTCTAATGTACCCTCTTCAATATTACACTCAGCTAGGGCGGATTGGTCCGACTCTTTTTCCTCTGCCTTCTCAAAACTAAGTTCCGAAACACCGTTTTCATTAATAGTTGGCACCATTTCGTCATGAATGCTCAGATCTGGGACATCGCCCTCAATCTGATCCTCATGCAAGGTGCTTTCATCGACATCTCTATCCTCAAAATGACCCTCCTCTACATCATCTTCTTCCAAAGGACCTTCATCGATATCATCTTCGTCCAAAGGTCCTTCCTCAATATCATCGTCGTCGAAAGGGCCCTCTTCAACGTCGTCCTCATTGGAAATACTCTTGTCTCCATTTAGATCTACTTCCTGCTCTTCCATGGATAAGTGGGCTGGATGTGGCTTTCTATCTCCAAACGGTACTACCTCAAGTTCTTCATTTTGCGAGTTCTCCAATAACTCACTATCGTTCAGAGGTCCTTCCTCAATTTCATCGTCAGTAAGCGTTGCTTCCATACTCTGATCTTTGTGTGACTCATGCTTCTTGCCATCAAATGCGCTCAAATTTATTTTGTCGCCAGATATCTCCTGAACTGTATTATTATCCAAGTCATCTAAAGAGCCTTCAAAAATTTCTTCATCGTCTAAAGGACCCTCCTCAATTTCTTCGTCATCTAACGGGCCTTCCTCCATTTCTTCCTCATGCAATAAACCCTCCTCTACTACATCATTCTTTTCTAACGACCCTTCTTCAATCACAACATTATCTGAGCCAGTCTCGTCGCTTTGAGCATTTTCGTTTTTGCTCATGCGTTCCAGACTTAAGCTCTTATCTTCAATTCCTTCCTCGACACTCTTGCTCGCTTGCGACCTGGAGCGCGTTGCAATAAAAGATTCGGGGTCAATGGATGCTCTTCTCTGCAATCTGATTCTACTGCTGTGCTCAAAGAGCGCATCTGACGAGAAACGACGTCGCGAGGAGGCATGGGACAAGGACGTATCGTCACTCATCTCCTTCTCTTGAGTCATGATCACCGGTTTTGCTAAGGCACTTGACAAAGTTTTGCTTTCATAGCTCGTTTTTAGAAGGTTCTGCGACTCGGCAATGAGTCGGTCGTATTGCTCGATCTGGCGTCTCAACATTCGTTCCTGACTTCGAGTAACTTCCTTGGAGCTCAGGGAGATTTGGCGATGTCGAAGACGCGCTGCAGTTCTCATGCGTGATTGCAGCTCCGAAGCGAGAGCCTCTAGACGGATGTCGCTGTCGCTCTGGGACACGCTGTCAACATGGAAGGCGAAAGAATATATTTCTATAGTTCTTAATAAATACCACCTTTACATTTGACCTAGTTCTCATTGTCATTACAATCGACTAATTAGTGCCTTAACTCAGGCTCGCCCTAGACATTATGAATACATTTTTTACTGAGATTTTATGTTTGGCTAAATGTCACATTGCAAATGCGTACTATACTTTTTGTAGTACGTACGTTAAGGATTCGTCGGAGTCCACAACGGATTTGGCGAAGTCGACTTTATCTCCATCTGTTGAAGCATGGATTTTTTTGCTTGGACTCCGTTTTGGACCATCATCGTCTTTGGTAACGCATCCCGAACCGATTTTTGCTTCATTGCACTCTGTGCTCTTGTCCGATGTTTTCGATGCCTTTAAGAGGCGTCTTTCCCGCTCAATCCGAATTTCTTCCCTAAAGAAACAGTAAATTTGGAATCAATTCGATGGTCAATATAAGGTTCAAATATTTTTAACCACTTTTTAACTAAAACATCACAATTTTTGCTTGAGCTCTTTGGTTAGTTGTTTCTCTTCGTCTTTCAGCGCTTTCATCTTCTTAAGTAAACTGCTCCTCCGGTCCTCATTCTTCTCTTCCTTTGCCCTGGATTTGAGTCTGTGACGGTCGAGGGACAGCATAATCAGCTTATTCTTGGTCTTGGTAACAAGTCGTACTTCGTGCAGTTTGAGATCGTTGTCATCTTTAAACGAGAGCAACGATGACAACTCGTCTGTCGCCGTAATTGACGATGAAAGTGAACTAGCCACTACAGACGATGACGAAGAAAGGACACAAGTCGCCTCGCTCGTTTCAGCGTCACTTTTGACCTTTTTACAAAGAATAAAAACATTTCAATATAAAGTCTCTAATAATATCTCCAAAACTCTTTTGATTGGTTTTAATGATTTTCACCTTCTCGAAGTTTTCCTCCATGACAGAGAGACTTTTTATTGCATCGGAAATGGTTTGGGAGACAATCTGGGCGCTCTGTTCCGACTTTTCGATCGTCGTTTGCACTCGTTGAGCCTCCTCGTCCACAGAAGCTATCATCGTACGTAGACGTGCGTCTAATACTTTTGGCCTCAATTGCGTTGTCGATTGGGGGCATACGGGAGACGTCTGAGTGCACTGCATAATAACATGAAGAAAAGGTGAAATATAAACAATTATAAAATAAATTAAAAAGACAAATTGCTTAATACTTGACAATTAGATTTTGCAAGAGTAATTGACGGCTCTAAGTGCTATTACTTGCGTTGATTTCATGGCAAGCGATTGAATGCGTTTCGATTGCTCCTCGACCAACATGGCAAGCTCCTTTAAGCTGGCCTGGCTAGCAACACGGAATTCGTCATTCTCGCCACTTTTTCTTTCGACGCTGTGTAATGAAAATCAGTAGAATTAAAAAGACTCACAAAACATAAAAAGATGAACATTTTTAACTAAGGCGAAACTCACTCAAGTTGTTCTAATCGCGCATTTAGTTCTTTCAGCTCATTCATTGCCGCTTCCTTAAGGCTGCCCCTATTTCCCAAAAGCGTTGCGCCATCGCTCTATGTAAAATTGAAGACGAGCATATTTTAAAACACCAATTAACACACATGTGCCTAATAACGACATAAGGTACGGCTGTTGTCACGTGACAGAGAATGTCAACGTGATTACGTGATGGATCACCATGAGCATCCAATTAACTAATGTCAATGCTGCTTAGACCCCAAAAGTCGACACTGATTGATTGACTATGACACATCTGAGTGCAAAATCGTGTCGCTTGCCGAGGTGCTTTTTGGTGCGAAAAAGTTACTGAAGAAGGCCCGGAAGGGCCACGACGAAAGCATTTATTATGTGGAACACACCATTGGTCTTAAGAATTTATAAGAGAGTGATGCCAATTCGTAAGAGTGATAATATTGGCTGTCACGCAATAATCTGACAACTAAGGTAACATTTAACTACAGCATAATGGCTGTGTAATGTTCAACTTTTCTAACAAAGTAGATTTGTCACGAGAACGAAGGCACTCGGCAGACCCAATTTACTAGATTAAAATAATGCGTTAACACTGAGTAAAATTTGATGTGACGCAAGCAAATCTGCATTACCTCAGGTTGGTGTGGGTCGAAGGAAACCAGATGACGAGCATTTACTCTATCAATGTCACTGAGATGTGTCTCCGCTCTCTGTAACGCCTCCAGCTGCTGCAACTCGGCCGCGAAACGCAGCTCCAACGCTTTCGCCTTCACAACGAATAAAAATAGGTCAGGAAAAGGACAAGGACATTCGTCAAAAAAAATGATGATTTTATGTACCTCGTTAGTACGTGAGGTAATAGAGGCCTTGCTTTGAGGCTCAGAGACATTGGGAGGCTTAACTTGTGCCCCTGTAACTTGTGCTGAGTCCTTGAGGTGCTTATTGGATGACGTTTTTGTGGTGGCCTTCTCATCACGCGTGCGTGAGCGATTCGTGTCAATGGGGACCTCAATCCGTGCTTCTTGGGAACTATGAGGCGCATTTTCAGCCACAGCCACGTCTCCACGTGAGGCCACATCGAAATGCGGAGATTCTGCTTCTGGAAAAAGTCGCAATAAGCGTAAATTGGTACCTCTACCAACACCAGTCGTCGATCCTATTGGCAGAATAGCGTGATATAGACATATACTCGTAGTACGAGAAAGACAAAAATAAGGTCGACGAAAGTGCGCAGAACACGTCAACGTGTCGATACGATATTACACTTCGATGTCCCATGTCAATTCTACCATTTGGGTGTATCAGTGATTGTAAGCAGATAGAAATCTCACCTTGTGCCGAACCTGTCAATAACGAAGTGTTGGGAGCCATATGCTTGGCCTTTTTCCTGGGGTCATCGACAGATTCGATTTGCTTCTTTGTGCCACGAAGTCTGTTCTGCGTCTCTACCACCGTGAAAGGATCCCTAGTACTGATAGCCATTGTAGCGTCTGTCTTGTCAATATCGGCAGCCAACAAATTCTTGTTCGCATTGGAAATTGCGGCCAGGTCCTCTTCGTTGCGACGCAAAAGTGAGCTCACTTTTGACGCCAGTCCTGCTGTTTTTTCATTTGTGGCTTGACAGACATTGGTAGGTGGAGCTTGACTCTCCTCATTTTTAAAGTTGTTCTTACTGTTGTTGCTTTTGGCCGTCATTGCTATTTCTCTCTGAGCCTTTTCTAGATTATTCGGTTTCTTCAAAAATTCATTTGAAGGCTTCTCCTTCCGTGACGATGAAGCAATCTTGCTCGTTTTTACTGGAACTATGTCATGGCTTCCAAGTCTTTCTCGAAACGACTCTTTTTTCGTACCTTTTGCAAGCTTCGTCGGGTGGGTGGATTTCGCTCCTAAACGACATGTAGAGCTTTGTCTCCCATAAACTTTCTGCATCTGCATTTTTTGGTTAGCCTCCTGTCAGTGAATTAATGTATTAGTGCAAAAAATACTACACTTAAATCAAATCAATTTACCAATGCAGTTCGTCTTCTTTCTTCCAAATCACGCAGCTTTTGTTCGATGCCGACTTTATTCGCCTCGTGAGATTTCATTGTAGCTCTCAATTCTCTTTTATGTTGTTCTCTCTTTTTTTTTATGTACTTTTGAATTGCTTCCGATCGTATTGCGTCCTCTGCAACAGCTTCCTCGCTCTTTTGCTTTTCTGAGATAAAAAGGATTTCGAGAATGCTATTTTTCTTGATTTCCGTTACAATGTAAAATGTACGTTTTTGTATTTACCCTTGTTTTCATGCTCGTCGTTTTCTTTACTAACGATCTTCATGTTTTCCCTCCATGGTCTGGGCCGTTCTTCCAACAATTCTTTGTGATCTTTTTTGTCAGTGCAATTCTCGGTGTTGTTCACTTCAGAATGCTGTACATGGTTTTTCATGTGAGAGCGCCATGGTTTCTCCGCTACGTGGTTACGTCTGCTGCGTACCTTGCACTCTTTGGAAGAAATTGTTATGAAGCGATGAAACTTTAACGTAACCATTCCACATTCTCAAAAAGCAATTTGAAACAAACCTTGCTCGTCATGATCGTCCAAAATCGTCTCTTTTCTCTCATCCGATTTAGCTCGTCTTTTCGCCCCATTTGTGTTCTTGGCAGGATGTCTCCTTTTCAGAGGATCTTCCGAGGACGATCGCACTTTTACTGTAAAAGCAGTTATTAGCAACAAATAATTGCCCAAATGTTAAAGACCTTTATTTCTCGAATAATTATTAAATAGGTGAAGTCACCTGCTGTGCGCTCGTTATTCTTGATATTCTCATCTTTGCTAGACTTCCTTGAGGTCCTTGTGGCAACTTGTGGTACATTGTCATCTGAAGTCGGTTGGTTTTTATCCTGCTGCTGTTTCTCAACATTGGCTCTGACTGCATGTCTTTTTTCTGTTACGGTCTGCGTGGACTTATTGCTCTCATGAAACGTCTTCCTCTCACCAACTTGAATCTCTTCGTCCCTGAAGACTCTAGCTCTTGCAGTTGGGAAACTCTGTTGCACTTCACTCAAATGCACTTGAACAGATTCGCTTTTCATTTGAGGCCTAGCTTCATTTCTTTCTGATTCTTTATTTTTGGATGAATTTGTCAAGGTCTGGGCCGAAGATGACTTCGAATACTGTCTCGAGGTGCTGTTGCTACTTTGACTGGTGCTCCGACGAACAACTGCACACTCTCTTCGGTCCACCAATACGTATTTTTCATCAGACTTCCTTTCGGACTTGACAGAATCAAATGCTGATCGATGTGAAGATAAGAGGTTCGATGTGGAAACCTCGCTGTTAGTCTCGTTGTAATTACGATTCTCCTTGCCGCTGCTGTCGCTCCTGTGGTCGCAGCTGCCGCCGCGTCGCTCCTTCTGCCGGCCGCCGCGCGTCAGGGCGTCCGCGCGACGCAGCAGTCGTCGCGTTTCTATGGGACAAATCGAAATGTTCATAAAAAGAGAAAAAGAAGTGGCTACAGATTAAGATACAAATGACAAAATTGATGTGAAAAGATCCCAATAAAATACGATATGGTTCAAGTCTTGCCAAATGAAATGAGCTCTTCGTCGTAGCTGTGCTCAGAAGCATCAGCTGGCTCCTCTACTTCGTCTGAATGTAAGTTTTGGGCGTCGTTGCTGTTCTGTCTGTTGAGCACGGTCGGCGTGAACACCATCTGCTGCCTCGACCTGGAGTGGAAGTGCGACTCGCGACTCGGCCTCGACTCGCGCAAGTGCCTCGGCAACGTCATCCTCAAACACTTCTACAAAAAGGGAAATCACCTTTAAATGAATACAAGTAGATAAAGAATCGTGTTCAGAGATGAGAGTTTTGGTGATTACGTAAACACTCGTTGAACACGGCGTTGATCTTGCAGAAGGTGATGTTGGACGTCAGGCAGGCGGTCGCCAGTTTTCGAGTGGAGAGGAATGCGCGTCTGTGCGCGTCGAGGTTGCGTGAGCTGTCAGCTGTCGCGACAGCTGACTCTTGCGTTTACTGCATTGAGGTTCCTAAGGAAGTTCGTTGGAGCAATTTGCGCCAAACCTCGCGTCTCCCTAAAATTGTGCCTTAAGACAAGTGCAAAAAATAGCCAAATATGTATACTTAGTCACGATGAATGAAAGAAGTTCTTATGAATCTATCTTCTTTACTTTACTTGATCTTTAAACAAATGGCCACTTGAATCCCCTTTGAGTTTTAAGTTGAACTCTTGTAGTGTACGTACATTGTAATAAAAGGGGGTATGTATGTATATCGTCTTTCCCGAAACCTGAGAGTCCGTGCAGAAGTAAATCTAGAAGCTTCCACGGGAAAGCATGCATCACTAATGTGCTTCTCAAGAAGTATTTTGGTGCAAGTGCAACTCAATTTGATCTCTCGGCCACACAATTTGCGCTTAATTGGGACCCCCCACCAAGAATTTGAGTCGCAAATATTGGGTGTCTGTTCACCCAAACTTCAACATGATAGAGCAGGATTAACCAAACTAACTACACTAGCATAAAAATGTATCTTAGAGCAACTTTGGCAAACTAAGATTTGGAGACTTGCCTGAGACTTGACTTTTTGGCTTGCACTTTTTTTTGCGAGGATTGAGGTCTGCGCAAAAGTGTATAACAACCAGTAGTTGACAGGAAAAGGGCCAGATTGCAAAATTGAAGGTCACAAGCACAAGCAAAATTGAGGATCACACCCAACTACTTACTTACCCATCATATTCAAAAAAAGTGAGCTCATCTGCATGTCACCTGTCAATCATCATTGACCTTTTTTTTGCCCTAACCCTGAGATAGGCCAAGGTTATAAAGTCAAATATGCTCTAAAACCATGTGCAAGATTCCAGCAAGGCTCAAATTTGAGCCACTGCATGACGAAAAAGAAGAAAAAAAAACACGATTTGACAGGGTGGTGCAGGACTTGTGAGGACTTGGATTGAGGCCAGAGGTGTCAGTCACATGACTTGTTTACACAACCTCGGCCAAGTAGCACGTTACTTGGTCCTTATAAGCCACATTTGTTGGCCTTGAGACGGAGTAGGGCCCGTTGTCTGGGCCCAGCGGCCCCCAGACGTCTAGCTAGCTGTCTGCAGC
>JAOXNJ010214204.1:0-17080 GCA_028566655.1 Metis holothuriae | reverse complement strand
CCTTTGAGTTCAGGATCTTCCACTTCTTCTTTGATGATAAAGCGGCTACCTGCCCAGCGCTGGCGCATGAAGACCTCTGCTCCAGCAAAGTCAATCTCCCCTTTTGCTGGTAATTCTTCGATGGGCGCACAGACATATTTTTTGCCTTTGGGGAGACCCTTCACATAACTACGCATGCCAATTTTCGCATTGCCATCAGGGAAGCGGGCGCGGATGCCCATGCGCTTGTTGATGGAGAGTTCTCCGAAAGTCACGCCCTCGGGTACGGGGGCTTCATAAATACCTTCTCCCAGAGAAGAAGGTTTCCAGCCTTCGATGAGAATGCCGCCACTCAAGCGGGTTTGGTGATCTGGAGCACCTTTGATGGTAATCGGTGCGCCCTCTTTACCAGAATGACTGGCATCGAGTTTGATGGTTTCCTCCAAGAAGTGCAAGCCCGGGGCAAGGTGGACGGTGACGCCATTTTGGTTGATTTGCGCGGCTTTGCTCATTGCAGTTTCTAAGCTTTGGAAGGGGGAGCCTTGACTACCATCACCGCTGTTCGGGGCAGCGGAGGGGTTGACGAAGAGGTCTGCGGCGTAGGAGCTTAAGGACAGAAGCACGCTAAGCGATAAAGAGGATATGGAGCATAGGCTTTTGCGCCAAATGTTGGATGTGTCGATCGGTCTCATTGGTTAATTCAAGGTTTATGTAAAGAGAGTACAATTTGTATACTCTGCTTCAAGAATCATTGTTTCACTTTTTTGCTTTTTTCTTTGAGAAAAATTCCAGTTTTAGCTCTTGGTGACCTCTAAGAACCTCATTTGGCCACCAACTTGCCCTTTTACCCTCTCGCTTTGTCTTAGATCGCAAGGCAGAGAAAAAAAGGGCAAGCTAGCGGCAAAATGAGGTATTTAGAGATGCCCTAAAGTCTTTTTCTCTGGGTGACTCCTGCTTTGACTCCTGTTTCTGCCTGAATATGGGTGAGCGCCACGGCGAGGGCATCTGCGGCATCGGCGCTGGGGGTGGACTCGATTTTGAGTAGCACGCGCACCATGAAGGCAACTTGCTGCTTGGGAGCTTGGCCTCGTCCGCTTACTGCCTGCTTTACGCGTGCAGGTGGGTATTCATAAATGGGCAAGCCATATTTCGCGGCGAGCACGCAGGAAATTGCTCTGGAGGAGCCCATAGAAATGGCGGTGCGCATATTTTGTACATAGACGATTCCCTCAATTGCTAAGCTTTCTGGCTGAAACTTCTCAATGACCTCCTCTAATTCTTGCTGCTGCTTCCACAGAGCTTGGCTTTGGGCAACTTGACTGCTCACGGGAATATCTCCCCAGCCAAGAGCTTTTTGTCCCTGCGAGCTTGAGGCAATGACTCCCCAGCCCGTGCGCCGAATTGAGGGGTCGATACCAAGAACGCGCACGCTGAAGGGGAGATTGCCAAAGCTTAGGTAACTGCAAATGTCACCAGCGAAACAAGCAACAGTGAAAAAGTACCGCAAAAAAGCAACAGAGGGGGAGTTTAGCCCCAGTTTTAGCGGCGATTTATGGTATTGAGTGTGCTCAAGGGGCCGCTGGCTCCTTCGCCTGCACGGGCAGGATTCCACGGCTGTACATTATTGGAGCGCTCTGGTCCCTTTGGCTCTTCACGAAGTAAGCCGCAAGAGGGCAGGAGACTCAAAATCACCAAGAGGCAGAAGGTGCGAATGAACATAGCTTTTGGGAGGAATGAAAGTAACTTCAGCGCGGGTTGTTTTTAGCGAATAGTAACTGGTTCGCCAAGGATAACACGATCGCCGTTGCGAACCGTCATTCCTTGCGTTAGTGTTTTCGTGTCAACGCTGGCCAAAGTTTGATTTTCTTCCATGGAGACAACTTCTAGCTCAGCGATAAACTGATTGCCACGGGTGACGAGATAGCTTTGGCCTGGTTCAAGTCCAATTTTGCTTCCACCGCTAAAAACTACCAATCCCCACTCAGTATCGGAACTGGTGACGCGACCACTCCATGTGTTGAGTGACAATTTTTGAAAAATCTCTGCGCGGTCATCTTGGTGTTTTTTGATGTTGTTTTCAAGGGCTGCGATAGTGCTCTCGGTGCGGTCATTGTCTTTTTCTAGGTCGGAAAGCTCAGCTTCTTTGTTGTTGATATCTCGCTCAAGGTCAACAATGCTGGCTCGAAGCTCTTCTTCGGTAACATTGGGGCTGAGACCAGAATCTTCAAGCTTGCGCTCATTTTCCGCAATTTGGCTAGCTAACTCCTCAGACTTTTTCTTAACTTCGTCTAAATTTTGTGTGAGGCGCTGATTTTCAGCTTTTGCATCAGCAAGTTCTGTCTGCTTGTTGGTCAGATTTAATTCGGCGGTTTTGAGTTCACCCGTTGCCGTTGTGACAGCTGTCTGCAGGTTTACTTTGATGCCTTCATTTTTTTCTTTTTCCTCCTCTTCATCTTCAAGTAAATCCTGTGTCCTTGAAAGTTTAGTTTGGGAATCTGCAAAGAGTTTGGTTTGCTTGTGGTAGCTAAAGAAGGTTGTTCCTAGCCCGAGAACAGCGGCAAAGATAAAGATAAAGAGGCGCATAGAAAGAAGTAGATTTCGTTGGTGAAACTGGAATTTTGATTCTCGTAAGAGAGATTGACTTATTCAATGAGGAGAATTGTTCAATTAGCGCGGGACATAAACGGCGGTGTCTCCGGCACTGACTCGTGCATTCGTAGAATCTGGATCAAGAGTGACAACAGCTTGGTCTGCGCTCACGGAACTTACTTTGCCGAGCGCAATTTGCTGGCCGCCGCGGGTAAGGGAAAATTTTGCGCCTGCTGCAATGTTGTCTTTGTAGCCGCTGGAAATGATGACAAAGCCTTCCTGCAGTGAAGTGGAACTGACGCGGGTGCTGAAGCCTGCCTCGACACCGCCTAGGCGAAGGTCATTGACGAGCTTAAACTCTTGAGCGGATTTTTCCCGCAGCAGGCCAGCTGTATTTTGTTTGCTAGTAAGAGCCTGTTGTGAAGTGCCAATGGATTCATCTAAGTTGCTAATTTTAGCCCGCTTGGACTGAATTTGCTCAACCGTGCGTTCAATGCCCAAGAAGGCACTGAGTCGTTCTTCACTTTGAGCATTTACTTTAGCCAGCTCGCTAATATTGACTGTCAATGAAGAGTTATCAGACTGCTGTTTTTTGAGATCACCATCAGCCTCTGCAAAGAGATCTACTTTTTCTTGGGTACTCTCTTGGAGATCTTTGAGTTCCGAGTTGAGCTGGTTGTGAACTTCTACCAAGCCTACATTATCCTCAATGCGATTATTCTTATCCTTGTCCCGTCGTTCTTCAAGAGCGTTGATTTTCTTGAATTCCTCGTGGTTGAGGTAGGAGTACACCCCCCCTGTGAGAAAGGCGAGAACAGCGAGAATGGTGAGAATGATGGTGGTAATCTTCATCTTGAAAAAGCCAAGAAAGCGACTTGAGGTAAATTGAGTAAGGAAAACTTAAGGCATGAGTAGGAGGTCTGGCAACTATTCAACTCAAAGACCAGCCAAGCCGCACAAAGGCATTTTGGAAAGTGTTTCAAGTGACTAATGGAGCGACTATTTTCATGCAAAAAATAATCTAGTTTCTAATTCTACATAAAAATAGCTCATAAACTCAAGAAAAAAATGAACTTTTTTAGTTTTTCTGCAAGAAAGCGAGTTTTTCTTGCACAAGAAGAGAATTGCATCCATGATATTCCCCGCTGTCGAGGCTCGTGGAGCGCCGACTTGTGAATCCCGCCAGGTCCGGAAGGAAGCAACGGTAACAAGCTCGTGTGTTGCTGCGAATCCCTCGGCAGCACTTTTTTTGGCAGCGCTTTGCTTCGACTCATGAGTCTCACGACTGATCGAGAGGCTCTCCAAGCCTCAATAAAACCTTGCCTTGGCGCTTTTCTTCGCTGGCTTGTTGGAGGCCTTGCTCCAGCTCATCGAGGGGATAGGCTGCATGAACGGGCAGGTGCAATTTGCCTTGTGCGAGTTGCTCGGCGAGATAACCAAGTGCTTGATCTACGCGCTCGGGAGCTGCTGCTTGTTGCCACTGGCTGACCCAGAAGCCTTGTAATTTAAGTTGTTTGAAAATCAGCAGTCCCGTGGGCAGGCGGGTGGGTTGACGCGCCATGCCGCCGTAAGTGACTTGAGTGCCGCCTTCACTGAGGAGCTTGAGCTGACGCAGGGCACTTTCGCTGCCGACGGCATTGCAGGCAAGGGGGATGGTTCGGCCTTGGAGTTTGGCCTTGGCTTCTTCAAAGCCAGCTTGGGTATCGAGGAAAGTCTCGGCATGGGGGAAGCGAGCCTCAATCTGGCGTAAACTTTCGTGGCTGCGGGCAAAGGCGGCGACTCGCAAGCCGCGTTCTTGGGCAAGGCTGAGCAGGCATTGGCCGAGTGAGGAATTGGCGGCATTGAGCATGATGGTGTCCTCGGGGCGCAAGGGCTGGCTGGGTGGCAGCACTTCCTCCAGAAAACACCAGGCGGTGAGCGGATTGACCCGCAGTTGCGCCCAGTCTGTGGGAGGAGCCTGATCGCGTAGCTGCGCGGGAATACGCCAAAGTTGCTCTGGTGTGGCCAGTCCGTGGGTCGCCCAGGAGCCGAGCCGCTCTCGGGCAATCACCCAATCGCCAATTTGTAGCTCTGTGACTTGGCTGCCAAGGGTCTCTACCTGTGCGACACCTTCCATGCCGGGGCTTGCGGGGAGTTGTGGGCGCTGATGCTTGTTGCCATAGACGCCTTCGATCCAGTTGAGATCAGCGGGGTTAACCGGGGCTGCGATCCAGCGCAGGCGGACTTGGTGGGCGGCGGGCTCTGGCTGCGGGGCAAATTCCAGCTTGGTGACCTCTGTGGGCTTGCCGTGCTTGCTGATGATGGCTGTCTTCACAGCTTAGGATGACTGCTGATGCTTTCTATATCCAGTGATTTTTTGCTTTTTGGGTGAGAAATAGCGCTTTGCTAAGGGGGAAAATGGCGCTAAGAGGTGTTGATGAATCAAGAGCTGGACAAACTTCTGGGCAAGCCCTTGGCCTATGTATTTGAGCGTTTTCCCTCCTTCACCCAGACCTTTTGTGCGCGGGAGGTGAGCGAACTCGCCAAGCAGGGAATGCGCCCAGCGATTTTTTCGCTGCGCGGCACAGAGGGAGAGTCCAAGCAGAGCTGGGGTGCTGAATTTGATGCCCAACTGCTTCAAGAGACCATCCAGCTGCCCAGCTCGGAAAGCTTGCGCAAGCTCGTGGAGGGCTGGAAGCAGGCGGGCGAGCTTTCCCAGAATGCGGTGCTGCTGTTGCGGCATTGGGGTGAGCGCGGCGACAAAAACCGCCTGCTTGAAGCCATTTGGCTCCAGCAAGCGTTGCGCGACAGCGGCATCACCCATGTGCACACCCATTTTGCTGGCATCGGCGCGCGCACTTGCTGGTGGCTGCGGCAGTTAACAGGCATGAGTTACTCCCTCACCGCCCACGCCAATGACTTATTTTGCGCCCCTGAGGAGGCCTTGAGCCTGCAGCGCCTGCTCGAAGATGCGGCGCTGGTGGTCACCGTCAGCGAATTCACCGCCAGCTGGATTGCCGAGCACTATCCTCAAGTTACTCAGCTCCAACGCATCTACAACGGCCTGGAACTGAGTCCCTTTGAGCAGCAGGCAGCAGCGGCGGGACAGGCGGCAGAACCCGTGCAGATTTGCAGCGTGGGGCGCCTGATTGAGAAAAAGGGTTTTACAGATTTGATTGCCGCTTGTGGCGTGCTTCAGCAGCGCGGGGTTCCCTTCCGCTGCGTCATCGCAGGCGAGGGCGAGCTGGAAGAGCCCCTGCGCCAGCAAATTGCCGAGCTTTCTCTGCAAGACCAAGTAGAACTAGCGGGAGCGATGGATCAGACAGAAGTGCGCCGAATGCTCTCGAACTCACAGATTTTTGCCCTGCCCTGTGTGGTGGAGCGCGATGGCGGCATGGACAACTTACCCACGGTCATTGCCGAGGCGATGGCCGCCCAGCTGCCCGTGGTTTCCACCCGCTTAGCTGGCGTGCCCGAAATGGTCGAGCAGGGCAAGACGGGTTTGCTGGTTGAGCCGGGCGATCAGCCAGCCTTGGCAGCAGCACTCACCCAGCTCATCTTTGATCCACCTTTGCGCGAGCTTCTCGGCAGTGCAGGGCAGCACAGAGCGCGAGCCATGTTTGATCGCGCCGAGACAGTCCAGCAGCTGCGCCAAGCATTGGTCAACTGCGGTGGCGTGGGACCAGCGCTGGATAGGCCAGCCTTGCCCTTGAGCCTATGGAAGCCTTGGCTTGAAGGAGTCTGGTCTCGCCTCAGAAGAAAAACTCGCCAAGGAGGAGAGAGAATTTCTTGGAGGCCGCAAGGAAAGAAAAGCGCAGAAGAAGAAAAGCAGTGGCTTACAGAAAGATTGGATTTATTAAGCTAGTTTTTGATCCAAAGTAGCGGAAGCTTCCAGCTTCCGACCCAAACTCTGTGCGAGACCTTTGTTCAACTCAATGTTACCTTCCAAAAGCGAACTTGCTCCAATAACTCACCACGACGGCTTGTCTGGAGCCTCAAGCCCTACCGAAAAGTTTAACGCCATCACAAGCCCAAAGCCTTGAAAAATAGGCCGAAGAAGCTCTCCCAGAAATTGCGTTTTTTGCCTCCCTTGCCGTCGTGGCTGCGTACTTGCTGGGCTAAGAAAGTGCCTTTCCCCTCAAACAGATCATCAAAGAGCGGGTTGTGGCCGCGCAGGTAGGCGATGAAGGTTTCACAACGGCGCGAGCGGTAGTCTAGCCAGGGCTCGAAGGCGATGGTGAGGTCTTCGTTGGTTCTTCGGGAGCCGCCGCGCAGTTCCTCGACCTGAATGCCCCGGCCCGCTGCCAAGACGATGCGCACGGGGCCATGAAAAATAAAGTGGCGAAACTGCAGGGTGACCCAAGAATGAAGGCGGAAAAACACCCAGCGGGATTCGATGACTGGCTGCGCTTCTTGATCCTGAATCATGCCAGCAATGAAGCGCGGGCGGCAGGCGAGGCGCGCTCCTTCGGGGAGTTCGATGATGGCGAGCTCGACTGCTTGGCTTTCTTGGCTGGAGAGGGTAATTTGCGCTGGCTGGAGCGGAGTTGCTTGCTCTACAGTTGATTTATTTGACTTGTTTGAGTTTTCTTGAGCGTCTTCGCTCTTTGGCTGGGAAGTATCTGGCTTGGCGTGGTGCAGGCGGGTCATCAAGGCCATTCCCGCCGCTAAGCTGGTGAAGGGATAACGCCAGCGCCAGAGCCATTGGGTGCGGCGCTTGAGCGGCTCGTCACTGCTTTGCAAAAAGCGCTCGTGGACGATGGCGACTTCGCCAGGCTGCAGCCAGATTTTGCGCGCTGGCGCACTTTCGCCGACCTGCAGGGACTTGAGCGGCTCTTTTTCCATGCGCACCGGCGGCGCCCAATGCAACAGCGGCGCCCACAGATAAAACAGCGCGGCACGCAAAATCAGCGGTCCAAATAACCAGGCGAGTGCGAGCCCGAGCAGAAACCACTTCACCGTATCCCAAGCTCGGCGCACGGAGTCGGTGAAGCGACCAATGGTTGATTCTTTATCGGTTAAGCTTTGCTCAAGACCCGCGAGTTGCTGGCGCTCTTGGGCGAGTTTTTCCTGCTCCGGGGTGAGTTGTTGCTGCAGGTCTGCTTGCTGGGCTCTCCACTGCTCGAGTTGCAGCTGTGCAGTACTGTTTTCGGCGGTGGTTTTCTGCACTAGAGTTTGCACTTGCTCGCCGAAGCGCTTGGCCTGCTCCAAGGCGCGGTCTTTGCGCTGCACCATGCGCTCGTTGGCGGCATTGAGTTCGGCAATTTCAGCGCGCCATTGCTTGGCACGGTCTTGGACAAAATCGGGAATCCAGTCGGTTTCAGCAAAGGGGCCGAGGAGCTTTTCTAGCTGCTTGCTTAAGTTTTGCGCGGCTTTGCTGCCTTCCTCGATGCGAGTTTTCAGCTCTTCGGCACTTTGCTTTTCTCGGGCAACTAAGCCGTTGAGGCGCTCGCGCTCGGTGAAGAGAAAGTTTTGCGCTTGAGCAAGCTTGGCTTCAAGGGCTTCGCGGTCTTGGGCAAGCCTCTCGACCTCACCCGCGCGTTGCTTGACCTGTTGTTCCAGGGTTTCAAAATTGGCCCGCGCCTCGGCCACTTGCTCGCGCTGATCTTCGAGGTAGCGTTCCGCAAAAAACCACAGTGCCAAACCCAGCACTACTAGCACGCACACCAGCACAATGACGGTGGTGCGGCTGAGTAAAAAGCCGAAAAATTTGCGCAGAGCCGCCCACATGGCAATTAGCCTAGGCTATTCTCGGGCGCGTTTCAAGCGCGCACCGAGCATCATCAGTTTCTCATCGATATGCTCATAGCCTCGGTCAATGTGGTAGAGGCGGTTGACTTCGGTGGTGCCCTTGGCGGTTAAGGCGGCCAACACTAAGGCTGCGGAAGCGCGCAAGTCACTGGCCATCACGGGGGCACCGGTGAGTTGCTCGACGCCATGAATCACGCAGGTGTGGTCTTCGACTTCAATTTGTGCGCCCATGCGCTTGAGTTCGGCCACATGCATGAAGCGCTGTTGGAAGATGGTTTCAGTGATGATGGATTTTCCGGCACTGGTGGCAAACAGAGCACAAAACTGCGCCTGCATATCGGTGGGGAACCCGGGATAGGTTTCGGTGACTAGCTCGCCGCCGACCGCATTCTCGCCACGGCTGACAGTGATGGATTCGTGAAACTCGCCCTGATTTTCGATGCTCACCTCATGGCCACAGTGGCGCAGCAAATCAAGCGGCACGCTGAGATGGTCTGCACGGCAACGCTGCACGGTGACGGGCCCTCCCGCCAGTGCTCCAGCGACCAAGAAAGTGCCCGCCTCAATGCGATCGGCAATCACCGAGTACTCGCCGCCGCCCAAGGACTCTACGCCCTCGACAACCAAACGAGAAGTGCCGCGCCCGCTGATTTTCGCCCCCAGCATATTCAAAAAGTCGACCAGATCAGTCACCTCAGGCTCGACAGCAGCGCCTTCGATGATGGTCTCGCCCTCTGCAAACACCGCCGCCATCAGCACATTGTCGGTGCCCAAAACGGTTGAACCATGCTTGCCGCGCAGGTCGATTTTAGTTCCGCGCAAGCCCTCCTTGGCCTCTACGAGAATATCGCCGCCGTCAATGCTCACTGTCGCGCCCAAGGCCTCAAAGCCCTTGAGGTGCAAGTCAATGGGGCGATCACCAATGACGCAGCCGCCCGGCAAGGAAACCTTGGCACGGCCAAAGCGCCCCAGCAGTGGGCCCATAATGCAGACACTGGCACGCATTTTGCGCACCAAGTTGTAGTCAGCCTCCGTCTTTAGCTCACCTGCAGTGATGCGCACGGTACCGCTGCTGCGCTCCACATGGGCGCCGAGCATCCGCAGAATTTGCACCATGTAGTTGGTGTCAGAAACATCAGGAACGCGACGAATGATGATGTCTGCATCGGTGAGCAGAGAGGCTGCTAAAATAGGCAGGCTAGAGTTTTTTGAGCCGCTGGCAATGATCTTGCCTTGCAGAGGGGTGCCGCCTTCGATGATGAGCTTATCCATAAAATTTAACTAATCCACTTCAACAATGGAACAATGATTGTGGCAGAGATTGAACAAATTGCTAGTTTTCAAGCAAAGCATTCTTGACCAAAACGCATATTTTTGTCAAACTATTCATTAATTCTGCCATTTTTGGCCATTTTTGTGCCCCAATCTTCTCCAGACTCTCCTGCGCCACGCATCTTAATCGTCACCGCTGCTTTCGGCGATGGTCACAACAGTGCTGCACGCAACTTGCAAGCCGCCCTAGGTGCTCGGGGTTGCACGGTCAGAGTGCGTGATTACTTGCAAGAAGCCCATCCTGAAACCAACGCCAAGCTGGTCAAATTTTACCGCTGGGCAATCACCCATTTTCCCAAAGGTTGGAGCCAACTCTACAGCTTGGCCGCCCGAGCGCGTTTTGAGCGCAGCACGATTAACTACTTCACCCGCGCCACACGCCGCATCCGTCGCAGTGTGGAAAACTGGCAGCCCGATGCCATAGTCTCCACCTACCCACTCTACCCCTTCTTGTTTGATCGCCTGCAGCGCAAGGGAAAAATCCCCACCCGCCCGCTCTACACCGTGGTGACTGATTCCATTTCCATTAATCCCGTCTGGTTTCGCGCTCCCTCAAGCGCCTATTTTGTCACCGATGATCTCAGCCGTGAAGTGCTCTTGAGAGCTGGCCTCAAAGACGAGCAAATTTTTGCCACGGGCTTCCCAGTTTGCCCTAGTTTTGCCCAGTTGAGTCTCACGAGTTGCCAGAAAGCCGTTCCCAGCCCCTGCCGCATTCTCTATCTGCCCACGGGTAAACGCGCTCACGCTCAGCAACTCTTGCAAAGCCTGAGCCAAGTCAAGCATCCGCTGGAACTCACCATTGTCATGGGCCGACAGGAAGCGCGGCTGCGCCCCATCTTGGAAGAATGGAGAGCTTCCCTGCCCTTTTCTATCGAACTCATCGGCTGGACTGATCAAATCCCGCAACTCATGGCTAGCCACCACCTAGGCATCACCAAGGCAGGAGGAGCAACCGTGCACGAAGCCCGTGCCGCGCAACTACCACTCTTACTCAATTATGTCGTTCCCGGCCAAGAAGAAGGCAATGCCGAGCTGCTCATGCGCCAAAACTGCGGCCTTGTGCTGCGCGACCTTAGCCAAGCTGGTAATCAAATAGAGCAACTCTTTGCCCAAGAGGGAAGCCAACTACAAGCTCTGCGCGCCGAACTCGCCCGCGTCACCCGCCCCCGCGCCGCGGAAGAAATTGCCTCTCACATACTTGGTGAAATCTCGTGAACCCAAACTATCCTCAATTAGGCCTTGAAGCCCTGCTCTACGATGCATTTATGAGTGCTGAGGAGCCCGAAGATGTTGAGTTTTTCGTGACCATGCTTGATGGAAGCGCAGGCCCTGCGCTGGAACTTGGCTGTGGCAGTGGCCGCGTGCTCATTGATCTTCTTGCTCAAGGCTATCCTGTCGAGGGCCTGGATGCGGATGAGAAGATGCTCGCCTGTGCGCAGGCTAGAGCAGAGTACTTGAGCCTTGCCGTAGAGCTTCATCACAGCAAGATGGAAGAGTTTCAGCCTTCCAGACAATATGCCAGCCTCTATGCGCCGGGCTTTTCTTTTCAGCTCTTAAGCCATTATAAGCAAGCTCTGATGGCACTCAAGTCTTGGCAAAACTGGCTCCTTCCCGAAGGGCAAATTCTGCTCACCTGTTACTGGCCTTGGGAAGCTGATGAAGGTTTAGAGCAAACAGACTGGGAGCTGTACAACCAGCTGGAGGGAGAATTTTTGCAGCACTGGCTAGAATCCGCCCAAGACTCCCGTGCGGATCAAGCCACACAAGCGCGTTGCTATACCCGCTCAGAACTCGACTTACAGCGGCAGCAGCTCACGCGCTTTCATCGCTACCAATTACTCGACAAGCAAGGTCAAGTTCTTGCTCAAGAGCATTCTGCGCTGAAACAAGCCTACTGGAAGCCAGAGCAACTCCAAAAACAGGCCCAAGAGCTTGGCTACACTCAAGCGACACTGCTCTCTGGCTTCACGCCCAGCCCTTTTGAGTCGGGCGATAGTCTGTGGACTCTCAAATTGACGATGGCCTAGGGTAATGATCGGAAGCGCCTGAGGAATTGTCAAGACATACACTAGTTTTACAGCTAAACAATTCTCAGCACTGCCTTCCAATACTAGCGATTCCTCCGTCTACCTTGCTGCAATTCCTCGATTTCTCGGTTGCTCATCTTGGAAAAGTCATAGACGAGTTCGCCTGTTCCATCAGCTTTTGCTAAGAAGAGTTTCCCGCGAGCACGGCTGGTCATGTCGATGAGGGAGTTTTTTGCGAGATCGCTCACCAAGGCAATCGAGATTAAATCAATTCCTTTGCTTTTGAGCAAGTTACCATACTTTTCGGATACCTCGCGCTCACTCAATTCGTTTGCTTTGACGTGTCGACCGTCAGTGAGGAAGTAAATTACATCTGGCTGTGGGCTCATTTGCAGGGCTGTTTCAAGAGGGATAGCCCAGTTTGTTCCACCAATCCAGTTTTTCTTAGCTAAGATGCCATCTAGCTTGTCTAAAGTCTTGTTTTTAGATGAATCGTTGAGCCACTGAGCCCGTGGAACACCTTCGTTGGGAGTGCCAGAACTTGGCTTCCAAGAAAAATTGGTCACATGATCCCAAGTAAAGGAGTAATTTCGCCCTTGAGCGCCATTGACAGTAATTGGCTGACCCATACCTCGATAAGTTACTTCATCACCCAAAAACCAGGCGGGCCCAGCAAAGCCAATGACTTGATAATTGACTCCATTGAGCCCATTGATCGTCTTAATGAGTTCTTTTTGGATGGCCTGTTTCTGGGAACTGGAATTAGAGCCTGAAAAGTCCACACAGAAGGCAAAGTGATTACCGTTTACTGGTCCAGAGTCAAATATTCCCTCAAAGCCCCCCCCCAGTCCGCCTGGGCCAGAGCCAAATCCATCAAGACCCAAGCCGCCAGTGCCTTCAGTGGCAGAAAAAGAAATGCTCGTAGTCGGTAGAGTTGACTCCTGCATGGGGATGTCAGTAGGCGTATTGAGGCGCACAATCGGCGGAGCGGGAGCAGCCGAAGATGAGGGTGGATCTGGCTGTGGATCAGTCACAATTTCCTGCTCTACCACTTGTTTTTTCGCCTCAGGAATGGGTAGAGGGGTGATTACGGGCTCTGCGCTCTGCAAGGCCTTGATAACCACAAAAGCAAGGGCAACAAACACACCGGCACAAACAAGCAGGGTTAACAGCAAGGTGCTCAAGGCCGCATTACGACGAGCAGTCTGCGCCTTTTGCATGGCTTCGGGGGAAGTGTATGTAAGGCTCATAGGTACAAAGTATATCCAATTTTGAAAGCTAAATCAAGCTTTTTTTGCCTCCTTTACTCTTTGCTCCAGTCTAAATGCATAATTTGGGTTCAGGGCACCTCTAAATACCTCATTTTGACGCTAGCTTGCCCTTTTTTCCATTGGCTTTGTCGGAGGCAGATCCTCGGTATCACAAAGGAGCCGCCAAGGATTGCCACCTTCGCGCCAGAGAAAAAAATTGCTGCGCTATCGCCTAAAAGCAGGTAATTAGAGATGCCCTTCAAGCTTGCCAATACACCAAATTGAAGCTGCTTGTTGAGCTAGCCAATTTTGCCGATGTTCAATTTGTTCTGCTTGCCATTCAGAGTAGTCTTGTAATTGCTGGTTTAACTGAATGTTGCTTTGTAGTAGCATCCTTTTCTTCTGCTCAAAGTTTTCTCTACCGAGTTGTTTATTTTGCTGAGTACTGACTAAGGTCATGTTTCCAAGCCGATCAATAAAGTCTTGGGGTGAGTCAGCTTGAAAACTAGTTTCCCATTCTTCATTGAGTGTTTGGGGTAAAATGTGTTCTAAAGTGAACTGCGTTTCGTCATATCCAAGGTCTTGCTGAAGCTGAGAAGCAATTCTTGCGAGTATCCAGCGAGGCTTTTTATTGCTTTGCTTGCTTGGAAAACTTCTTCTAGAAAAGTTCTCTCTGAATTCTTCTTGGGAGGGGTAAACAGGTTTAAACAAGCTCAAAACTTCAGTGAATGTTTTCTTTTCGTGATAAATGGAACGGGCAATTGAATTGTATAGTCTCTCTTGTTCATTGGGGCTTTTTTGGCAAATGACATTATATCGAAATGAGATAATGCCAATCGCTTGAAGAAGCTTCAAAAAATCATCTATTGGCCATTTTTGCCACGCACTTAACAGTAAGCCAAAAGGTTGTTTGATATGAAAAAGTTGAAATAAGCCAAGAGTATTCTTAAGCCTCTCCTCGAGATGAAGGCCGCTAACTTTCCAGAATTCACTATGATAATCATGAAGAGCTGAGTAAACCTCAGCAGTTTCATTGAGCAGATTAAGCTGCTCAAAAGAGTTTTGTGGGGTTTTGATTGTTGACTTAATGCTCTTAAATAATCCGCCCTTTCTTGTCAGAGGCTGTCTTCGATTCCATTCTGTGCGCAAATAATCGGTAAAGTCTAATCTCCCGAGTTTAACTAGTATCTGACTCCAGATCATCTCAATATCATCGAGTCTGGTGTTATGGAGAGTATGATCTTGGTCAATGCTAGAAAAAAGAAAATTCTTAAACAGGTCAGGGGTAGACAATTGAACTCCGCGCGAATTGAGAGTTTCAAAAACGCGATAAGCATTCACTTCGCTGCCCACTCGAATGGTGGTGAAAACAAGTCCTCTGGTCATGCTTGAGATGAATTCTGCAAGCTGCTCTCCGGTGAATTTTTTTTCTTCTAACTTAGCACGAAAAAAATCACAGGCTTCCTTGAGGAGTTTTTCTGATTTTTTTATTCTACTTACCGGAGCTTTGTTCAGGCTTGTGAGGTAAGTTCTAAAATAATCTTGATTGTTGCGATTGAGCGTTAGTTTGTTCTTTGTTTTCAGGCTCACCGCATCGAGGTCTCCGATATAGCTTCTTCTGAGAGCATCAAGCCGTTGTTGGTTTTCTTGATCTTGCTCTCCGTTCTCAATGAGTTCTTTCAAGTAATAAAGTCCAGCAATAATGAGGAGGCTAACTGTGGTCATTCGCTGCTGTCCATCAATTATTTGATAGTTGTCTTTTTGCTTCTGCTGAAGAACTAGGTAGCCCATGTAGTGTTCTTCCTTTGATTGAATGATCACCTCATGGATATCAAGCCACAGGTCTTGCCATTGCTCCATGCCCCATGCGTAATCTCGCTGAAATCGAGGGACTTCGTAACTAGACCCATTGCCTAGAATATCTCGAAATGCCTGAACTGAGGTATCAAAGTTGATCGAGTTCATTGCTTCAATTTGAGCGAGGTTAATAGCCTGTCAACAAGCCAAGAGCTGACTAATCCGTTATTGAATGGCTCGTGAAGACTTTTGGCTCAATTTCGCGAGTTTTTCTGAGTCTTGCTTGAGTTTTTCGTTCGTTTCCAGCTCTTCTAGGGTGAAGGGCAGGCGCACGCGCCAGTTGCTTTCATTGATGACTCCGGGCACATTGAAGCGCTCACGCAGACCGAAGAGGTCGGTGATCATTAAGGCCGCGTAGCAGGAGTTACTTTTGAGTAGAGCTTCGATGAGCGCCCATTGGATTTCCTCGTCGTAGCCTCTGCTGGGCTCAACTTCCCCCCAGCCCATGAATTGTAATAGCAGGCGAATGGTGTGCGCCTCGCCGTTGTCCTCGCCTTGCTCTCGGCGGGCTTGTTGGCAGCGATCCCAGAGTTCGGCCATGGTTTCGTGGTCGTGGGTGGCGTAGATGGCAAAGCCGATTTCGGGGTAGTCATGGCCGAGGATGAGTTGCTGCGTCTGCTCGTTAGTCGTCCAGTGCGGGACGATGGTGCCGGGGATGGCGAGACTGGCTAAATCTGGGCGCACATAGGGCGGGACGGTGCCGAGGTCTTCGGCCACGAGAATGGCCTCGCGGTCGGCGTCTTGCAGGGCTTGGAGGCGGCGATGGCCGTCTTGGCGGTTGGCTTCGCGCTGCTCTTGCGTGTCGTCGGGGCGCTCGGAAAAGCCGGGCATGCGGCCATTGGTGAGCAGGCGAATTTCGTGGTCGGCGAGTTCCATGATTTCGCCGTTGCGCTCTGGTCGCCAAGGGAAACTCCAGATGCGGTAAAAGCCGAGGACATGATCGACGCGGTAGGCTTTCATGATCTCTGTGGTTTTGCGCACCCGCTGTTGCCACCAGACGTAGCCGCTTTCTTTGAGCACATCCCAGCGGTAGAGGGGAATGCCCCAGTTCTGCCCCCACTTGACTACAAAGGGGTCGTCTTTGAAGTACTTTTCGGGAGGTGCGCCTCCGCTCCACTGACGATCGAAAATTTCTTCTTGGAAAAATACATCGGCGCTGTAGTAGGAAATGCCAAAGGGGATGTCACCCATGAGCCAGACATTCTGCTCTTGCGCCACTTCGCGCACTTGCGCCCATTGCTGGAAGGCAATCCACTGCACGAAGGCGTAAAAATCGAGGCTGTGTTGGGTTTGCTCGGGTTGTTTTTCGAGCAGATGGGCGCGTTTGGCGCGGGCGGCTTCGGGCGAGCGAATTTCATCATCCCAGCGATCCCAGAGTTCGCTGCCGCCCTCCATGTCCATGAGCAGGCGAAACAGGCAGTAGTCTTCGAGCCAGTCTTTCTCGGCCTCACAAAAGGTGAGGAAGGCCTGCTTACGCTTGGAGCGTTTCGTGCGCTTGGAGAGGGCTTCCCACGCCGCCCAGAGGATGTCGAGCTTGAGTTGACGCACGCGCTCAAACTGGATGTTGCCTTCGCTTAAGCCTTCGAGGTCGAGTTTGGCGAGCACCTTGTCGTACTCGGAGTCACTCAAGTCCGTGAGCGCGGCAGGCGAGACATCGAGCAAGCTGGGTTCGAGCGCGACCGAGGAAATGGCCGAGTAGGGCGAGCCGTCGCGGCCACATTCGGTGATCGGCAAGAACTGCAGCATCCCCACCTGATGCTTGGCCGCCCAGCGGATGAGTTCAATCACTGCTGAGGTATCGCCAGTGCCCAAATCGCCCTCGCGACGCAGGGCGGAGACAGGCACGACAAGGGCGGTGCGGCGTTGGTGTGGGGCGGGTGGCGTGGACATGAATGCGCTATTGTGATGCGCCCTAAGCTTAGGGGCAAGGAGATGTTCCCCTGGAAGTGGCCTTGGGTCGAAATTATTTTTTCCAAGAGTATTCTTTCAAAGACTTTGCCCGAATGATTCCTTGTTCGTCAAATTCAACGAGAAACTCTCTGAAGGCAGGAAAAAATTCCTTTCGGTGAGGTCTAACACCGAGCAATAGCTGATAGGGGGCGAGGTCAGCTTTTTGGTAAGTAATCTTTCCCTTAGCAAGAAGACCAGTATAGGCAAAGACGGAATTTCCCACTTCTAGAGAATCAAGGGTATCTCTAAGTACCTAATTTTAGGCAGCAACGAAGCAATTTTTTTCTCCGCCGAGGAGAAGACAATTCTTGCTATCCTTTGTGATACCAGGAATTTGTCTCAGACGAAGGCAGAGGAAAAAAGGGC
>JAOXNJ010214093.1:0-13079 GCA_028566655.1 Metis holothuriae | reverse complement strand
AATCTCTCCAAACATTTGTTCATTAGCTGGAAAAGAAAACAAAGTTCTACGCATTATATATTTAATTATTTATAGTTACGCCATTCTTTTCTTAGTGAAAGAATCAACCTACATAAGAGTCGAGTTGGGCGATGATTAGGCTAAAAGATTCAGAGAAATTTCTTATTACTCTTCATTACTTTGAAAGAAATAGGTAAAAGAATGTTTTTTATTACTATTCAACCAATATCATTCCAAGCTTTTCAGAGTGGCAGATTCAATTTCTCGATTGTAATTTGTCAAATCAAGTCTTGGCATCGAGGAAGTCGTCTAACCACTGCTCCAAATCCTCTCCTTGCTCAGTATCCTCTCGCACACTTTGATCGGGCCTAAGCTCGTCAGAATCGTCTACCACATCGTCTGCAAAGAATATTTAAATAATTGTAATTGATTTGCTAAGACTTTTCTGTACATTCAGATTTACCATCGTTCTCAGATATATCGTCATCCGTTTTGACACTCGTTTTGACCTGCACCAAAAGCTTTTGAAGTAACTCTGAATTTGCTTCTTCTTCATTGCTCTTCGTTTTCTTTTGCCTCTTTTCCTCAACCATTTTCTGCTTCTTAACAAGACTCGTTCTTGCCTCCTCAGCCCTTGTTGTTGCAGAGGTCAGGTTCTCCTCCTGAAAAATTGTCAATAGCATAATATTTACTTTTACGGATTTACTTTAAGTTTCGATTTTGTGGCCTACTGTCAAAAAATTCGATTCCAAGTCGAGTTGAGTATGCAGAGGAATGCAGGCTATGGCTCGTTCCAGCATGTTCAGATCGAGAGCGAAGAGCTTGTTCTTGACGGAGACGTCCTCGTTGCTCCAACGCTGTTCGGCCTTCGTCACGAACAACGAATCGGAGTGACCTGAGCAAGCAATGTTTTGAATTTTGTCAATCTGATTGTAAAATTCATATTATATTTTTTGAGTAGGAAACGATCACCTGCAGAGGCCAAGGCATCTTGAAAGCTCTTTTCCCCTGTCAACTTTCTTCCTGGAAACCTCTGCTGTTCAGGAATCACATCTTTCATTTCTTCAACATTTCTAATGCGATCAATTTTCGATCTTGTCTCCTCATTGCCTT
Source organism: Metis holothuriae (assembly GCA_028566655.1). Lineage (NCBI taxonomy): Eukaryota > Metazoa > Arthropoda > Copepoda > Harpacticoida > Metidae > Metis > Metis holothuriae. Next base: position 11,966 of record JAOXNJ010214093.1, on the reverse strand, counting down.
TTCTCAGGCTCGTTTTCTCCTGCTGCTCATTCTTCTTATTTCCTTTGGCGTTCTTGTTAGCGTTGTGCTGGCTCTTTTTCTTCGGATCTGGTCGCATGTTGATTTTCTGCCTGCAAATAGGACCAACAGAAGACGTGTTGAAAGCGAGTTTAAAAGAGATCGGATGGAAGCACAAAATACAGCATTGAGGCAGACTTTCGTCTGCTAAACGAGTAAATCAAAATCATGGACATAAGACTTTTTGAGTTGTGATATCAATCATGCAACAGTTAAGCAATTGATGCAAGTCCGCAAACGTTTGATAAATGACTCTTGCGTATCTAATCCACTGTAACGGAAATTGACAAAAATGAAATCACTTTTGAAGGCTCCACTACTCTCACTTCAACCATTCATCACTGCATTAGAAACTTGCTTCTCCCCAGGGTGTTTGGTGAACAAATTGCGCTCTTGACACTCGCACTTTAGTTTATACTGCCGCATTGGTACATACAGAATGGTGATTGAGCTTCACTCTATAAGCCCTGCTCCGTTTTGGCCCTTCTATGGGCAACATGGGTAAGACAAAGAGCAGGATGCCGTAGTGGCCGAACACCGCCCTGAAGTTGCTCCTAATATTCGACCACTTCAACGACGGCAACGACGAGCTGCGACGAGCCACCTTGGCCTGATGAGGCGTCATGCCCAGCATCACGTGATACAAACCTACACCGAAGACAAAAAATATCAACTTGAATTTATAAAATCGGAATCTAACGGAAACAATTGTTTGTTCGGATATAGAAGAATGTACCAGATGCAGCGAGGAATCCACTGGCCCCAGCGGCTCCCAGAGCAAGATTGACTAGAGAAACCAGCACAAGCTCCATTGCACTTCCCTTGCCAATAATGAAGAGGAGTAAGGCCACGGGTCCCATGAGAACCATGGCTTCTGGACAAGTGAACAAGTTGGGTCTAACTGTCTTCAGAGTGCCCAGAGTGTGACTAAGAGCAATAAGGGAGCCAATGCAGGCATAGAGACAGAAGGGAATGAAGAATCTGGTGTTGGTGTTGCCCACACAATGGCCCAGGAAGTAGCAGTGGTGGTCCAAGTGGGCAATGCAGCACTCGCAATGCGGGCAATGATGAGGATTGGAGGACTGGGGAAACATTATATTGCACTTTTCGCACATATCCAGTGAGCTCGAGTCCAAATCGAGGGGATCCACCTCCTGCACGCTGAAAACCGACTTGTTGGAGAGGAATCTGGCCCAATTGACGGTCAACTGCGTCATGATGAAGACGCCCACCAACTGCCAGTGCGGCTCGTGCCCCACCACCAGGAAGGAGACCAGGAACAACGAGGAGATCAGCATCAGGGCGAAGGGCGGAGGCAGGTTCTCCAAGGCCCACATCGACCACGCCATCCTCAAATTGATCACATTTGACTAGACAATTTCAAACACTCTTGGCACTTTTTAGTATTTTGCCGTTTGTTTACATTTTGTGTGATGACGTAATCGTCTAATACGGATAGGGTTGGATCGCGCCGTAGTTATGGTCGGGTCGGGTCGGGTCGAGTCGAGTCCTTCGGACTTTTTTCCTTCGGAATAGACTAAATACATGAGTTTTCAGATTTTCCGAACTCTTTGGGCTCCTAAAAGAATCCGCAAGTAGTCTGCAAATAAAAGCTAAGAAGAAAGTTACCATTTTTCTTCCATATTGGTCAATTCCTCGGAAAAAACGATTCTTTTTACTCAAACACCCAAAATTGCAAAGGGTAGCAAAAACTGCATGAACAATATACGAATTGGTTTTACAAATCACACTGCAATCAACACTATGTACCTACATGCATACTTGTATGCAGCAGGCATTATTGCTTTTTTTTTGACAAACCGTGATTGATGATCATCTATGTGGCAAAATAGATTAACAGGAAATATGTTTTTGCTAATTGACAACATTCAACAACCACGTTTCATACTGGTGCATCATCTAAGTAAGCATTTTTTGCTCAGCCATAAAACGCCTTCAAATAAATAAAATGAATTTTATAATAAAATAGACACTTTTTTATTCAATTATGGCCTGTCTGTCACCGCCATCCATTCTCAAGACACACTTCAACCTCAACAACAGTGGGCGGTGATCCAATGATGCAGACATGTTTTTATCGTGGTGACCAGCTAGCTGTGGTCAAGCAAAAGCTGCCTCCATCAAGCAGCTCAGACATGAGACCGGGAGAGCTTTTGTTGGTCGATTTCTACGAAATCTAAATGAGTGTGTAATTTATTCTAAAATTATGTGCTTTTGCAAAGCTTCAAAGCATTTTAGCTCTTTTTCTTACATAAGTAGCAATGTAATCATTTAAGCATGATTGAAATTCTATAGCCCTTGACTTCTTAATTCTTTTATGGCAGGCCAATAATCGCGTCACTATCAATATGGAGTCAGCAAAAGCAACGTGTTTGAACGTAGTATCAAAAGAGTTACTCGAGAAATGACCCCTTGTATTAGAATACATTATTGGGTGGATTAGTTTTGGAGCAAAACTTGCACAAACGTCTAAGCGTTTTCTAGATAGCAATTTTGTGAAAATTATCTTAGGGTGTTAGTCGCTTGGGGTCTCTAGGGAAGAGCGAAGTCTTTCTGATGTTGTCAAGGCCAAGGAAGAGCATGCAGACACGCTCCAGGCCGATGCCACCGCCAGCGTGAGGTGGACAGCCATAGCGGAAGGAATCGATGTAAGCAGCAATTGTATCTATCGCTGTGTAAGAAAGTTAAATTTTAGTTAGTTTTTAGATTAAATAGATGACATGGGCTAGTCATTAAAACTCACGTATGTTGTGAAGCTTAGCCCTCTCAGTGAGAAGTTCTGGGTCGTGGATACGTTGGGCTCCAGACAGGATTTCTTCGCCACGCATGAACATGTCATAGGAGTTAGAGTACCGCTCGTCATTGGGGTCTGGCATGGTGTAGAAGGGTCTGACTGCCAATGGGAACTTGTCCAAAATGAAGAAATCAGTATCAAATTGCTCTTTGACAAGCTTTCCCAATAATTTCTCATTTGGCGTGGACAAGTCATCCTCGTCACCCATGTCATCAATGCCGGCCTCGCGCAACATGGCCACGGCTTCAGAGAACTCAAGCACCAAAGGTGGGTCTAGGAACACGAAAGGTTCCACAGGGAACTGCTCGCCAATTGCAGTGATTTCTGCACTAAAGTCGGCTTGAAGTCCTTGGAAAAGACTAGTGAACATGTTGCCAATCGTCATCATTACCTGATGTGCACAAAACAAAGTACATTTAATTTGCAATGCCAAAAAATACAGCAAATTTGTATAAGAACACTAACCTCATGGTAGTGGAAGCTGAAGGCCATTTCAAGGTCAAGGCCAACAAACTCTGTTAAGTGCCTATGGGTATTAGAATCCTCTGCTCTGAAGACACCACCCACAGTAAATACCTTGCTGAAGTCTGCTGCAATAGCCATTTGCTTGTAAAGTTGAGGAGATTGCGCCAAGTAGGCCTTAGTCTTGAAGTAAGTGACCTCAAAGACATTGGCCCCACCTTCACTAGCAGCTGAGATCATCTTCGGTGTGTGGATCTCGACAAAACCTTCAGACAACAATGTGTCTCTAAAGTAACGACAAATGCCTCCTTCTAGCCGGAATATGGCTTGGTTGGCCACAGTGCGAAGATCAAGCACTCTATTATCAAGACGTGTGTCTTGCAGGACAGTTGGTGTCTGAGAAGACGACGAGACCGGACGAGATGCATCTTCGATCTGAAGAGGCAGTTTAGGCTCTGACAGTGACACCACCCAAAATTCCTAATATAATATTGAATGGTTACAAATTTGACCTAAAAGTCAAACATTAGCAAGTCAAATTTCTTACCTGAACATGAAGCTCGATGTTCTTGACTGAGCAACTAGCAATTTTCTCCGACACCCGACGCACCACTGCTTTCACATCAACAATGCTCTCTTTTGACATGCTGTATGGTGCATTCAAATTCACAAATAAATGAGAAAATAAAAAAAATGACACTAAAAAGCAGTTCAAAACTGTCCTTTTGGTGACTCACCCAGCAATAAACTTGACAAGTTGTCGACTGACATCAGCTCCAACCTGAGCCAAACACTGGATTGTGTGGAATTGCTGACGAAGCACACAGAAACACTGCTTTCCTAGTTAGGACATTATATCAAATCATATTTGGGTCAATTTGGTACCTAAGAAGAAAAATCAATGTGTTACCCTTTGCTCGACTGGCATGCAATCTGGCTCGCACCCAAATGCTTTGCCCATCCTTGCATTTGGCAACCTTGCCAACCTCGACCAGCTCAATGTCATCCTTGGAGGCCGAGCAAATGAGAGGTCGAACACCATACTTGTCCAGAGACACATCGACCTTATCATCTTCGATATTATCATCAACTTTTTTGTTGCCCTGGGCTTTAGTGTCGCTGCTGCTAGCTTGGTCGTTGGCCTTGTGCTGAGCCTTCTTGGCCTGCTTCTCGGCCTTCTTCGCCTCACGCTTCAGCTGCTTTTCTGACCTCTCACTAAAAAAATGCCAAATGTACCATGTTGTAAAGCTCAATACACATAAAACAAGGAAGGCAATGAGGTGAGCACTACTTCCTACTTATCATCTTTGGGCTTCTGCTGCTGCTGTTGCTGGTTCTCCTTGGCCTTCTTGTTCTCCTTTTTGTCGCCACCCCTCTTCTCCAGTGGGACCCAGTCGCTGCCGCTCTTCTCCTTGAAGATGCCCTTGAGGAAGAGCAGCATCTTCACCTCGGCATCCACACTCTCCTTTCCGACCGACTTGTCCTGCTTCAGCTTGCGGATGGCATTGCCGCACTCCACAATTCGTGCATCCAGCTCCTCCGGCAAGAGCTGGGACAACAATGCCTTCGTCTCCTCCGTCAACGCCTGCCCAACCACGTGCGTCGTCTTTGATGGGTCAGACATCTTGGACGGCGCCTCGTCCGGCTTCCACTCCTTCCCCGTGGCGGCCTTGTACTCCTCCTTGAGCGTCAGCAACACCTTGACCGCGGCCTGTACCTCCTCCTTGGCCGTCTTGTTGGCTTTGAGGCCGCGCACCACCTGGCCCTGCGACGCGATCCGCGCGCTCAACTCCGAGCTGCTCATGGCTGGACAAACTCCAGTACTGCTGTACTCGACACGCACGTACGTGTTCGGCGGAAGCACGGTCAGCTGTCGCGGACGTCAGCTGTCGCGCGTCAGCTGACGCTTGGCTGGCGGTGCCGCGGTAGCGTCTGGGTCCTCTGGGAGCAGCAGTGTCGTCGAGGGCGCCGCTCTTGATGAGGATGCCGTTGTCGGAGCAGACGCAGTCGCTGGTGTCGTCGCTGCGCGCGGCGTCGCAGGAGTCGGCGGAGGCATCGAGGCTGCTGTCGGTGCTGGACTCACCGCTCTTCAAGGCGCTCGTCAACATTCAGGACAGCTTACGCGAAATCGAGCGCCAGAGCCAGCTGCACCCCTCCATCCTGCCCGCCGACTTCGACATCACGCCCACCGGCGACCTCGTGCTTAACTTGCCCGACGACGGCAGCAGTCACAGTGGTAACAACCACGAGGAGGAGCACGAGAAGAGTCTCGCCGAAGAGGCCGCGCTCAACGCCGCGTCGACTGCGGTCCACGAGGAGGCCATCAAGGTTCGTGGGTGCAACCTCTCTCCGTCGTTACATGCTTCTTTGATTATTTTGATTGATCGTTCGTTCTTCTTCTTTGGTAGAAGCCGAGTGGAATCGTGCCCAGCGCCTCGGCGGAGGTGCATCACATTCTGTTGACGAAACCGGAGGGCAAGTCGCTGGGCTTCAGCGTCGTCGGCATCCGGAGCGAACGACGAGGCGAATTGGGCATCTTCGTGCAGGAGATTCAGCCCGATGGAATCGCTGGCCAGGACGGGAGACTTCGAAAGGACGATCAGATTTTGGCCATTGACAATCAACCGTTGGGGAAAGACATTGGCCACCAAGAGGCCATCCGAATTCTACAGAGGGCCAAGGGACAAGTCAAGCTGGTAGTTTCCAGAGCCGAATTGCCTCTGGCGGCCTCCTTGGGACATGAGAGCGCGGCACATTCTCCAAGCCTTGCCTCGCGATTTGAATCAAATTGGTGTGAGGTGGAAGTGATAGAGCTTTTCAATTCTGGCTCGGGTCTCGGTTTCGGCATTGTTGGTGGTCAACAGTCAGTGGTGGTCAAGACGATCTTGGCCAATGGAGCTGCTGATATTGACGGGAGACTGCGCGAGAATGACACCATACTAAAGATCAACCAACATTGGCTTATGGGCAACAGTAACGAGGCGGCTAAGGTATTGCACGGAGCAGGTAACGAGGTGAGGCTTGTTGTCGCCAGGCCTGCAAATGATCCTTCTACAGAAAACAATAACGGACCTGCACTTATAGTGCCCACTCAAGTGTTGGGTTCGCAAAGAGAGCTGGAGACGCTTCTACAGCAGTTCGAGTTGCGAAAGGCAGCTGCAGTGCAAGAAGCCAGCAAAAGCCCATCACGCGTGCCCGGGGAGCAACTGAACATGATGCCAGAGATGGAGACGCTTGATGTGGAACTTGCCAAGGATGCCCAAGGCCTTGGCATCACCATTGCTGGATACACATGTGAGCGTGAAGAATTGTCAGGTATCTTTGTAAAATCAGTGACTGAGGGCAGTGCTGCATTCAGGTCGGGCCGTGTTCGCGTCAACGATCAAATAATTGAAGTCGATGGAAAGTCCATTCAAGGTTACACAAACAAGCAAGCAGTTGAAATGCTGCGGTGCACAGGACAAGTAGTTAGATTGCGACTCGTTCGATATGTCCACGGGCTTAAGTTTGAACAGTTGCAGCAGGTCATTGCCAACAGTCAAGCGCCTTCAGTGCAATCAACGACTACTCAATTAACGGAAGCCAGTAAAAATGCGACGTCGCCTGCAGTAGAAAGTCAGGGATCAAGCAATCAAGAAGGGAAACCTCAGTCAATTGGGGAGGGAAATGAGGAGGAAGATATAGGGCATGTGAGCAAGAGAGAAGAATTTGAAGGTGATCTCAATGATGAAGAAGAGGACAAAATTAAAAGAAGTTGGCGCGAGAATATACCCGCAGACCAGGAACTCATTGTAGCTCAGCTGAGCAAGTTTAAACCCAATGGAGGCTTGGGAATCAGTCTTGAGGGAACAGTGGAAAAAGTAGATGGTGAGGAACAGAACCCACACCACTTCATCCGTTCTATATTACCCAACGGACCAGTCGGTCAAAATGGAAAACTTCAGAGTGGAGATGAGTTATTGGAGGTCAACGGACGCAAACTAACTGGTCTGTATCACACTGATGTGGTCGCTATACTTAAAGAATTGCCCATGAATGTAAGATTAGTGTGTGCCAGAGCAACCAGACATTCCGCTGGAGTGCATGCCCAGCTTTTTGCATCTGGTCAGGTGTCCAGTGATTCGACTAATAGTCGTTTGGTAAGGGCAAAGTCAGATGGATCTATTGCTAGTAGTTCTGGAACGATTAATAATGATAAGAGCGAAGACAAAGGCGAAGGCGATATGACAGATCGGGGAGGCACTTTTGCAGATGAAACAAACAGGTAAAAGTGGAACAATTAGCCGTTTTTTACGTAAATTATTTTTCACTTTCTCTAAAGTATTATTTTCATAACATAATTTCAGAGGGAAGTCGCGCTCTTTGGACCCATTGAACACTGTCTCAATGTGGTCGTCATCAGTAGTATGTATCGAACTTGTGAAAAGTGAACGAGGGTTGGGCTTTTCCATTCTAGATTACCAAGATCCATCTAATAAGGATGATACTGTCATTGTCATTAGAAGTCTTGTGCCTGGTGGCACGGCCCAGCAAGATGGACGACTTATGCCGGGAGATAGATTGGTCTATGTTAACGACATTGATCTGCGAAATGCAACATTGGACGATGCGGTTCAAGCTCTCAAAGGGGCGCCTCGCGGCGTTGTCAGGGTCGGTGTCTCAAAACCTTTGGCTTCCTCAGTGAGTACAATTTCAAGAGAAGAAGATGAATCTACTCCCACTGAGGAAGTCAGAGAAAGCTTTAAGGAAGAGAAAGGGGTCGTTGAAATAGAGTCTAACCCAGAAAGCAATGAGAAGCAGAATATTTCTGTGTCGGCTTCATTTGATTCTTCAGAGACAAATACCTTATCATCACTGCCCCCTTTGCCAAAAGCGTTAGAACGTACGTTGAGAGTAATTAAGGACAATGAAACGCTAGGAGTGCAAGTTGATATAGAAGAAGAAGGCATCAATGGCCTTGTTGTGCGCAGTCTGACTCCAAAAGGAACGCTCAGCCGAGATAATCGAATCCAACCAGGGGATTATTTAGTGGCTATTAACAACGAGAATCTTCGGGCGGTCACTCACTCTGAAGCTCTGAACATTCTGCGTGAAACAAAGAATATTGCTCTCAACGACAGCATCGCCATAACCTACATCCCAGGCCATGATGCGGCCGTGTTTCGAGCATCCCACATCAACAAAGCTGCAATTATCAAACAAGAAGAACAACAAGAACTCACCGTGTCACCAAGTCAGCATAGGCAGACTATAATATCTATTAGAGGTGGGCAAGCTGTGACAACAGCACCACTTGTGTCACCGGAGCAATCTGACGTCGAGCATCAAAATCCACAACAACCAGCGACGCCCACAACCTCTGCACCAACAGCTCCTCCGCGCCTTTCTAAAAGCACCTCTTCGGATTCGTCATCACTGTCATCCCCTGCTAGAGCAATTGTGCTCAACTCTGGCAGTCAAAATAACAGAAATGAAAGCAATCTGGAAGAAGCCAAAGAGAAGTTAAGCGAAGAGGAAATTGATGATCATCTTTCAGATGATCCAGAGAACAATTCGGAATTACAAGAGGAGAGCAAAAGAAGCAATATGAGCAAGACGAGCAGCAGTAGCGAAATGGATTCAACCGTTGATAGTAACGTGGAAGAAAATCCAAGTGTCAATAATGGAAGCCGTGTACTTGCAGCTCAGTACTGGGGACCGGAGCGCAAAGTGGATGTGGAAAGAGTTCCTAACCAGGGGCTGGGAATCTCTATAGTCGGCGATGCCTTACGTGGCTCCCAACAAAGAGAGAGCGACGTCAGTAGCAACAACACAATTTCCGGTATTTTTATCAAGAATGTTCTCGATGAAAGTCCAGCAGGGAAAACAGGACTGTTGCATACGGGCGACAGAATTTTGGAAGTCGATAACGTGGATCTGCGTCGCGCATCACATGATGATGCTGTAGAAGCTATCAGACAGTCTGGCCACGTAGTTCACTTTGTTGTGCAAAGCCTTGTGGGTATTGATGTCACCACCGATGAAGAAAATGAAGATGTTGGCACTGAAGAAGCTGATGGTGCCGTGAGGGTTGAGGAAGATGAAGACATTTTAGTGTTGCCGCCACCACCTGTTATTGACATCGTGCCTCCTGCATTTGCAAATGAACCACCACTTCCTCCGCCACCAATCCTAGATCATAATAATAGTGAAGACAATGATAACAGCGTACTGCCTACAGTAGCAACGTCTTCAACCTCTTCACAGGACACAATGACATCAGAGCCGGTTGAGCTGATAGGTGAACACGTTTTGCCAAATGGTCAGATCATTGATCGAAATTCGGCAGCATTTCTTTCCTTGGATACAGATACAGAACCCGGCGACGATTTCGGGTACACGCCTCTGAAGATCAGCAAGAAATATCGCCATTTAAGCGGCCAGTTGCTATATGTGACACTGAATAAAGGGAGCCAGGGCCTTGGCATTAGTCTTTCTGGTCACAAGGATCGTTCCAGAATGTGCGTTTATGTTTGTGGCCTCAATCCGAATGGCAACGCCAGTCGGGATGGTCGCATGAAAGTAGGCGATCTCATCCTTGAAGTCAACGGTCGTGTACTACATCACAGACACCACCTGAATGTGACGGCCATGATCAAGGCACTGCCTCAGTCCGACGTCACTTTTATTCTTCTGAGAGAACACGAGGGTAAAGAAAACATGGCTGTCAAACAAGTTATGAGGTTCAGTGACACTGATAAAGACTCTCTGCTCGAGCAATATCGCGAGCTGTATAAGGGTGTTCGGCAACTCACCATTCAAAAAGGAGACAAAGGACTGGGCATCATGATAATCGAGGTACGCTCTGACTAATTCTTCCGTAAAATGCGTTTTATTTGCGACCATGTTCATTTTTAGGGAAAGCACAGTGAAGCCGGCGCTGGAGTGTTCGTTTCGGACATGCAGCCAGGTTCGTGCTCTGAGATGGCAGGACTGCAGAGAGGAGACATGATTCTTTGTGTTAATGGCGAAGACTTCGTTGGCGTCAATTATGACACTGCAGCCACTATTTTGAAAAATGCCGAGGTAAGAAAATTAATATATAATCCCCGGATAAAAGCTGGTCAAGCTTTAGAATAAATGTAAGCTTGTTTAAAAACAAGTTACAACATCTTGATTCAAAGCATATTTCCTTACTAATTCTTTGTTAATCAGTTTAAGTTCTTGTGTTGACTCCGATCTCTCTTCCATGCAGGGCTCAATTAAGATGATTGTGGCCAACCCCATGGTACCATCTACTACACTTGAGGAAGAGAACCCAATGGAAAAACAAGAAAAGACGGTCAGCCCCCAGAAGCCAAAGCTCCCTCCTAAGCCTGCAATCGCTCCCAAACCATCCGCCTTGACAGCTCCTTCGACATCGGCAACTCTCACGGCGACAGCCACAGCTACGACAGTTACAAATTCGGGCAAGGCAGGTATTACCAAAACAACTACCGTAAGTGTGACAACTTCCGCCAAAACCGCGCCGTTTCGCAAGCCCATGGCATCACCACGCAAGAAGAGAGAGGACGACAGTGCTGCCACGTGTGAAATCGCAGCTGGCACTGATACCACAATTGAGATCACCAAGGACAAAGATGAGAATGGAAAGCCAATGGGACTTGGTCTGTCCATTGTTGGAGGCTGCGACACATTACTCGGCGCCATATTTATTCATGAGGTGAGCAAAACGTCTTAGCTGCCTGCATTCAAAGCCACAGTGAAACATGAATTGCATCATAATGCTGTAAAATCTACATCATTTGAAAAGTACATATACGAATGCTGTACGGTACCTCGAAATGCTTACATAAGTGGTGCTAGGACGATTGCCCAACGAACTTTTCCCCGCCGGTTTTTTTGCCCGCCGAAATTTGCCTGAACTCCTTCATAAATCATATTAAAACCTAACCTTACCTAACCCTAACCTAAGCTATAGTTATAGACATTTTGCAACTTTTATTAAAAATATTTTTTTTTTTTGCAACACGGTCACGACAAAATATGTATGTGTGACTGTCAGGCTTTATTTGAAACCAAAATGTTCCCTAGGTGTACGAGAAGGGCGCAGCACACAAGGACGGCCGTCTGCGCCCCGGTGATCAGATACTGGAAGTAATGGGCGAAAATCTGCGTGAAGTTACACATGCTCACGCATTGCATGCTCTGCGTCAGACTCCCAATCGCGTCCGTCTGGTAATTCATCGCGAGGACGACGAAATTTATGAAACCATTGAGGTCGAATTGCAAAAGAAAAAGGCACGAAGCTTAGGGCTCAGTATTGTTGGAAAGAAGAGCGGACCGGGCGTGTTTATTTCAGAGGTAATGAAAGGTGGAGCAGCAGATATAGATGGCAGACTGGTACAAGGAGATCAGATTGTGGCTGTCAACAATCAAGATCTAACTAACAGCACCCAGGAAGCTGCGGCCCCTGTATTAAAAATGGCGCAAGGACGCATTATTATGAAGGTAAGAGTAGTTGACTGAAGTTTAATTTTTAAGAGTTTCCGTAAATAAATAATGAAAGCTGTGGTCGGTGGCGTGGCCGAGTGGTCAGAGCAGAAGTGCTCGAGCAAGGAGGTCCCAGGTTCGATTCCCACTGAGGTCAGAA
>JAOXNJ010213982.1:0-17103 GCA_028566655.1 Metis holothuriae | reverse complement strand
GGTAGTGCCGGCCACTTGCCGGCCAGTGACGTCACTCCATACCTGGCGATTTGTTGTGGTCTAATGGGACCCCCTTGCCGCAGCGGCGCGAACTGTGACCAGCAAAAGCGTCCGGAAAAGCACGAACAAAAAAATGGCGCCGCCAAAAGGCGCGCATTTTTTCTCTCAAAGTTTCTTAATTTTGAATACGATCCCAAAATTGCACTCGCCGATATTGTCCTTGGATTTTACCTTATTTAAAGAGGTTTACATAATTAATTTAACATCCAAATTGATGGAAAAAGTGACTGTAACATTTGCAAACCTTACATTTATCGATCAAACAACTCGAAACCCAATGTCAATCTTATATAATTCGTGGCACTCAGTTTTCGCAAATGCAAAGGATGCAGGACCAAAGACTGCGCTGCGCCCTACGTGGGCCCACCTACGTTTCCATTGGTATTTTTTCGTTTTACTCTTAAAATCGCAATCATAACTGCATGTTGATGTAAGCAATTTTGCAAAAAAGATAGCCAAATTACGTTTTATTTAAAAATAGGTCCTAATTTGAGGGCCGGGTTGGCCTTTATAGAGGCCACCTTCAATAGCCCCGTGTCAATTTCCTCGGTGAGCTTCGTGAACGAGTGCACCCACTCCCTCTCCATCCTCGTGGCCACAGACAACAATGTTGCAGTCAACGAAACCACCAGGGCGCCCAGAAAGGACTGGGCCAAAGCAGCTGTAATTGAATGATATTTTATACAAGAAAACTTGATGAATTGAAAGTTCATTTAAATGTGAATAATAAGCTCTCTAACTCATTTATTGATGGTAGAGTCTCAGTTTGGCCAGATTGCGCAATCAGAATCAGAGTTCGAACGAGGACGAACAAGGTGGTGGTGGCAACAGACCCTCCTCATCTCATTGTAGAACTAATTATGTTTTATTAACATTTTTTGAAGTATTTTTAAGATCAATATAAAATCTTTAAAAGTTTTTTTTTCATAAAATGAATTTCAGTGGGCAAATTGAGCACTTGGCGCTGGAGACCGGTGCTGAATCGCAAGCGTCTGATGCCCGATGCTCACTGCATAGAGAAGAGTAGAGGCCAATTCGTTATAAGCTGTCAGAGCGAAAGAGCCTTGCTGACGCCAATGGTTCAGATCAGAGCAGTTCGATTGGTCTTAAAGCAACCCAGTCCGGTATGGAGTCGATTCGGGATTGCCAACATTAAGGTGATTAACTAACAAATTTATCAACTGTGTAATTGTTTTAATCTCAATTACACGTTGGTTTCAGATAAATATGTATACTGATTTGTCTTTACAGTTCTATGGGACGTGTAGCGACTTCAACGAAATAGAGAGCATCAATGACAGTTTGGACGAGACCGAGAATCTGGCGAATTTGGCCAGAACCACCGAGGCCGCATTACTAGGCATCTCTCAACGAAAGAAGAATGAGGCCGACATTAAGCCCTTCTATGACATTATAACGCTTTAAATCATGACGACATTTTCGTCTTATAGGCACTGGAATAAGGAAATAAGCTACTTGAATCAGTGTGACCATTGGCGACTAATTGCTTGTCTGAAACGTTTGATAGATTCATCACTGTAAATCACAGTGAAAATAACGTAATTAATTTTTTGAATAATCAACGTTATGCTTCGTTGATCTTTTATTTTTGATAAAGGGTAGGTGTGAGAGCATTTGCGGACAAAATTACACGAGCTATACATCATCAACGCAACGAATTGTTAATATATTGAAACCGATGAAAAACTGAACAAACAGAATCGGCTCAATCAACGAACAAGGTTCGACGAACAAGGATCAATTAAAGTCGACTAGATTTGTCTTCTGCTTAACAATGCAACTAGAGCGAGGACCAAAGACATCTAAGGCCGTGATATTGATGCGTTGAGGAGGGCGAATGGAGCAGTCAGTAATCGGGTCACAACAACTAAAGGCTCGATTTTGTAGTAGGTCAAACCGGGAATGCCTTACCTTACCACCAAACACATCGAAAGCCCTATTTTATCCAGCTCTGGTTGATCAAATGCCACTAGTGACGAAGTGATGATTTAATGTTTGTTTTCTTCAAAAGAGCGTGGTGCCAGATCCTGGGCTGTGGATAGTAATGGTTTCTGCTGGAAGCTTTTTCATTTGTATCAATGCCTCCACTTTCTCCATAGAGTCAATAACTTCGTTGTCGCCGACGGTTTGAGCAGTCGACTTCTTTTTAGTGTTGCTGCCGCTCTCATTTTTCCCGAGGCCATTGGCACTTTTAGTGCCGTCGTCGGATGAGACGATTGTCTTTCGAAGGTGGTCGCTGCTCTTCTTGTCGATGCGCTTCGTGACAACCGCCATGAGATTGCTGCCCGACTTTGACTCTCCCAACTGCGTCACCGTGACATTAGCCTCGGTTGAGGAAGGAATGGAAGTACTGTCGGACTGAACGTCGGTAGACACGGTGCGCTTTCTCAAGTGCAAGTTGGGCAACTTGGCCTTAAGCATGAGCTTTTCTTTGATTTTGTGGCTGGCGGCACCGGTTGACGTGTCTTCGTTTTTTTCCTCCTTGCCTAGCTTGGCCAATATTGTGGGTGTGGCGCCTTTCTCTAGCATTTCCTCAAGGACGTCTTCGTTCACGGCAGGCATGGTGGCTAAAACCTTAAGACTGTGGTTGATTAGGGTATTGCTTTCGACGGAACTCAAGTTGGGATCCTCCTTGCGAATGATATCATCGCTGATCTTCTTGGCCCTAAACGAAGCATTCGTGATGAGCTTTTTGCCGGGTTGCTGTTGAGTGGTTTGAGCTGCCACGGCCTTGATCACGACGTCGGCCACGCTGGTGGACGTCGCCTGCTTGTGCAGCAAGTGGTGATGTGGGGGCGAGGTCAGCATCAGCGTACGAATGGAGTTCGCAGCCAACAAGACCTCGGCCGAGGCCATCAAGGAGGCGCGCACTCTGATCCAGTCGACGGTCTGAGAGGCCATCCCCACGCTACCGGCCACGTTGTACATGCAGAAGTAGGCCGTGTACAGCCACTCGTGCAAAATACCAGGCGAAATGAGCGGCCACGAAGGGGATTGAAGCGTCTGCAACGACATGCGGACGGCGTTCTCGAGGCTGGAGCGAGACTGGCCGCTCAGAGACGAGTTGTAGGCTCGCAACAAATGCTCCAGCAATTCACTGCGATTCTGAAAAAAAGCCAAACAGCAGCAGTTTACAACATTGAATCGCAAAACCACCTTTGCATCGAAAAAATTAGCTAAGACGTGAGTTTTACGAGCCCACCTGAGCCGTGACTCGGTCCACGTCGGCCACTTGACTCTTGGCGTCGGGCAGGAAGAAGGAGCGAATGGTGGCCGACTCCCTGTTTCTGATGTCGTCGCTGCAGTCGAGATTGTTAGCGTCGTGGAAGATGGACGAGCGACTGGTCACCTGACTCAGCATTCGCACGCACTTGACGTCGTCCTTGATCCCGTTGCCGCTGCTGACCGGCCGCTGCTCCATGTGCACCAGGGCCAGGACGAGCGCGTCGAGGTGCGGCTGCGGTCGGGGCAGGCTCAAGTGGGCGCACACCACACTCGGCACCAATTGGAGCAGACAGCGACGCACGTCGTCTCCCTCGTTGATGGGGCTCGCGTCGTACAGGTGCACCAGCGACACCAACAGACGCGACAAGGGCTCCAGATCGGCCTCCTTCGAGTTCAGCTCGACAATCACGCTCTGCTGCCACTCCCTGCTGCTGGCCAACTCCAGCAAGAAGGCCTTGGACGCCTCCGCGTCCAGCGACGAAAAGTCTGAGGCCAACGACGCCATGGCCCACACGGCTTCCCTCCTGAGCGACGACGACGGGTGTACGTACGCTCTAGGCGAGGACGGAAGTGCGGCCGCAGCAGCACTGCGAGTCTGCAACTGGCGCCGTACGCGAGTGACGCCTGCACTGGCGAGAAAACGGAGAGAGGGTAGAGGCGGTGGCGAGCGTGACCAGCAAAAATTGCTCAAAAAGCGCGCAATCAGAGTCATTTCCCGGACGCAGAACTGTGAGTGGTGCCAGGCTGGTCACAGGTGGCGCGTCAGCTGTGCCAGGGTGGTGTGCGTGGTGTGGGTGACTGCTGTGGCCTCTGTGGCTCGGCTTGGCGCCGTTGTGGTGTTTCTGCGAGTGGGTCATGATCATCAAGGGCAACGACATGCTCGAGAGAAACCGCGGATACACCATTCTTTCGCCAGTAATGGGCTCCATTTCGTCTCCTCTCCGCTTCTCTTTGTCGTAAATAAGTTGTGCTTGCAGGAGGACGTGGCGAGCGGCAAGAGCACGTGTTGGCCCGAGTTGGAGATCACGGGCACCATCCGCAACTTGTCGCCGTCGCTGTGGAAGCTGACGCATCTCACGGCTCTCTACCTGAACGACAACGCGCTGTTGCGGCTGCCCGGCTCCATCTCGAGGCTGGAGTCGCTGCGCAGGCTCGACGTGTCCAACAACAAGCTGAGGTCGCTGCCCAGCGAGCTGGGCGACTTGGTCCGCCTGCAGGAGCTGATGCTCAACAACAACTACCTCAGACAGTTGCCCTACGAGCTGGGCAAGCTCTTCCAGCTCATGGTCAAACCAAAATTGAGTCTCTTTTTCTCAAGCGATCCATTTCTAGTCTCTCCTTGTTTACCCCGCAGATCTTGGGTTTGAAGGGCAACCCGCTGAGCGCCGAGATCATGGCCATTTACACGGAGCCTAACGGGACGCGCAAGTTGCTCGAGTTCATGCTCGACAACCTTCACAGTAATATCCCTTTGACATTTTGCACGACACAAGTTTTGACCTGTTGTATTTCGTTCATTTTTGTCCTTGAGCGATTAACCGAGTTGTTGATTTGTGGCAAAAGTTTCGGCGCAGCCACCGCCGCCGCGTCTCTGGGTTCAGGTGGCTCCCTTGGATCGAAGTCGACCCACGGCCCTTTTTACCGTTATGTGCTACAACGTGCTCTGCGACAGATATGCCACTAGACAAGTGAGAACTTTGGGGCTAATTTACAATGTTAAAATCAGTTCTTCAGGGCCATCATCAAAAGTGAGAAGCATATATTTTCTTTCCATTTTTGCAGATGTATGGGTACTGTCCGCAATGGGCGCTCAATTGGGACTACCGTAAAAAGGGCATTCTCGACGAGGTTCGGCATTATGGGTACGTTTTTAGACACCACATGCCTTATTAACAAAACTTTTGATTTCTTGGTTTTTGTCTTCCACTAGTGCCGACATGATAACTCTGCAAGAGGTGGAGACCGATCAGTTTTATCATTTCTTTGCACCTGAGTTAGAGCGTGACGGTTACCAGGGCATCTTTTCGCCAAAGTCCAGAGCCAAGACAATGTCCGAAGTAGATCGGAAGCACGTTGACGGTTGTGCCATCTTTTGGAGGACGTCCAAGTTCGAGCTCATTAAAGAGAAGCTTGTTGAGTTCAATCAGATGGCCATGGCAAATGCCGAAGGAAATGACCAGATGCTCAACAGAGTTATGACCAAGGACAACATCGCTTTGGCTGCCCTTTTAGAGACGAAGGAGGCGTGTTGGGAAAACGGGCTTCCACAAGAAGCAGGACAGGTGGGCAAACATTTTTGCTTGTTTTGAAAGGACCTAGTATTATCTTTTAATGCATTTTTATGCTATTGTGTTTCGTATTTTTAATTGTAACTAGAATTTGTTTACTTGTTCAGCCCCTATTGGTATGCACGGCTCACATCCATTGGGATCCGGAGTTCTGCGACGTCAAACTCATTCAAACAATGATGTTGATGGAGGAGCTCAAGCGCATTGCCAATGAGGAGGCAACTTCTCCTCGAGACGAATTTTCGGGCAAAAAGAGAAGCTACGACCCAGAGTCAGTACAATTACTCCTATGTGGGGACTTTAATTCTCTGCCCGACTCGGGAGTCATCGAGTACTTGCAAAACGGACAGGTAAAATAGGACTCGGAAATTTTTTTCTTAAAAAACCTACGTTAAAGAATTTGATGTGATGCTTGTGATCTAGATAAACGTGGAGCACCGCGACTTCAAGGAGTTCAAGTACAAAAGCACCCTGCAGAAAATGCTCAGTCACAGTGAAAATCACGATCACTTTTTCACACACAACTTCAAATTGTCTTCCGTTTTTAATCCTGAAATCTTCCCGTACACCAACTTTACTTACGACTTCAAGGGCATGATCGACTACATTTTCTACCCTCGAAACACCATGAAGACCCTAGGCTACCTAGGCCCCCTCTCAGAGGACTGGATCAAGGAAAACAAGGTCGTCGGTTGCCCACACCCACACATAACATCAGGTGAAAGACCAAATTTTCTTGTGACAGTATTAGCACAACCCCAACTCTCTTTGAATAACAATATTCCACTTTCAGATCACTTTTCGTTACTGGTTGAGTTGGGGATGAGTCCCAGTGTCGGCTCGTCGGGTAGCTCCTCGTCATTGCCCATTCGATGAGAATCAATTTCGTGTCACCTGTAAAGCTTTTTGATTACGCGGACACAAGTGAAAGCTCGACTTATTGACGTCTTCTGAGAAAGCATACTCACGTCCTCGATCTTCAATTGTGTCGTCCTTGCCTCTGAACCCCAACGAATCGTTTTGTCCCCTCGACTAAGAAACACATCGCTCATGTAAGCTGCCTCTAAAACCCTACACCACTGTCGGTCAGTACCTCTTTCTCCCTCTTTGCGTGCTGCAGCTATAAAGTTTGAGCATGCCGACTGAACCCCCCTCTCTACCCGTGGTGTAATTGTCGTCGCCATTTTGTGCTCCCCTGGGGCACTCGTATTATTGCTCCATATACGATCTTACGTCTCACAACATTTGCCCTGTATTTACTGCTAAATTCCCCCACATCAACCGTTACCATCCCTCAAGTGGGCACCGTTGCGTTCGTTGCGCTGACGGCCTCATTGTCAGTAAATGCGCATGGGCAAGCATTGCTCCCTCTTCACAACTGGTATCAAATTAAAACACTGCATTGCAATTCGAATGCAACTCATCACGGTTTGCTCTCATAGCAGTCGACTTTTTTGTTACTTGACTTGGAATTTTCTCCAAGGAGTTTGGAGAACGTGCTGAAATGCCCTCAATTCGCTCTAAATCGAAGTCGCCTATCTCGCACATTTTGCTGCACATTATTAAAAGGTCAAAAACGTACTTTTTGCATTTCGCCAGACTCGTAAATCAATTGGCATCAAAATGCTAAAGACTTATGAGATTGGCGGAGAAAATATGGTATGCTCGAAGACGTGTTTTATTGTTATTTAACAAATCAATAGGATCCCTTCCAACTGCCCCCCCAGTACAGGGGTAGGGGTGCCAGCCACACATTCGCTCAGACGGCGACTTACAAGCACTTTCAGCCACTCAGCACAATGACCACTTTCATATCCACTGCTCTCAATTTCTGCCTTGTTCGAGTGCAAGTCGCATGCACGAATTTCTTGGCGCGATACACTCTCTCGCGTGACTGACGCGAGACAACATGGGAATGGACAAGTTGTGGTTGGTCCGGCAGCCCGAGTTAGGGACGGTGAGGGAGCTTCTAACTCACTACGAAGATAGGAGACGACAACAAAAGGGAAAATTGATAGTACCAGTGAACAATAGACATGACGGACATTATGACGTATTTGTTGCATAGAGAAAGCTTTCACCAGCACACTCATTATCCATTGGCTCGTTCAAACGGATCGATTGAGTGATTGATTAATAAATACAAAAGAAAAAGGTGGTGAGGTTCTATAGAATGAGGCTAGGATAAGGTCAGCTCTTCTCTGGTCGAGTAGCTTTACGTTTGCAAGCATGGCGTAAGTACAAGGAATTGGAGTGGTGATCAAGCTGGCACAGAGGCCTACAGCTTAATTGATTGGTGGGTTAGCCGCATCGCTAAGCAACTGGCGTTTTGGCCTACAAAGGGGGAACGGCAAGTGCGTGTTAGAAATGTACTCTACAAGTACTTTTGGCCACCTTGATCATTCACCATAATCGTTAATGCGCGGTTTTGAAACTTTCCTCAGATCAGCTTGGCCTCGTTGAGGGAGGCGAGAAAACGATCCCATGCGTCGTACACTTAATGACTTCGTTTTCAGAGCAATTTCTCAGTGGCTATCACCTCATCCGCTCTGCTTTCGTGATCAGACGAGCGCGACTGAGGCCCGTGGCAATCACTGCTGTTGCTGGTCGCAGTCTCGAACTGCGTCGTCGTGGTCGAGGACGCAGTGTTGGAGCTCGTAGCCGTAACTGCGGCCCGCGGGTCGCGCTCAATCTCATGTCAGTTGGAGGGCAGCTCGTGCGACACGAACTGACGCAGACGCTCCAGGTACTGGTTGTACAACTCTACGTCGTTGTGACCGGCGCCCTATTTGAGCAAAGAATTCGTCATTACTACTGAACACCCGTTCTTTATCGAGTGATAGAACCACCACAGATGTCCAACTCAATTTGGCTTCTGTTAACACTCACCTCGACCCAAAGGGGCTCAACGGGATGGGGGCACTTCTCGTAGATGGCGAGGCCGTGCGAGAAGTCGATGACCTCGTCCTCAGTACCGTGAATGACCAGCACCGGCGAGGTCACTCGAGAAATCTTGTCGATGCTGTAAAAAAGAACGAATTCATTTGGCCATAGTCATAAAACGAGACATGGACGTGCGTGAGTCACGAATGTTTTTGGCTTTCCTGGGGAATGCGTCGAAGCACCAGGTGCGCTTGGTCTGCGGAAAGGCGACCCTCATGCCGGACATGAGAGCCGAGTGGAGGACGACTGCGCCGACCTCGTAGCGCGAGGCCAGATCGATGGTGGGCACGGTGCCGATGCTCTGGCCGTAGAGGATCACGTTCTCGGGGCTGATACCGAACTGCGTCCTCAGGCAGTGCCAGGCGGCGTCCACGTCGGCGTACAGGTTCTTCTCCGACGGCGAGCCCGAGGAGGCGCCGTAGCCCGAGTAGTCGTAGGAGAAGATGTTGCAGTTGATGCGCGAGCCCAGGCCCATGTAGAAGCTCGACATCTGACCCAGGTCGACGGCGTTGCCGTGCGAGTGCAGCAACGTGAAGCGAGCCGTCGGCGAACAACGAACGAACATCGTAGCGATTCTATTACCTCTCCTAAAAACGCAGAACAAGAAGAAAGATTCGTTTTGATGACTTTTTGACTTATTGTGAGTAAAAATGAGCTTGTTTTTGGACCTGGTGCGAGTGAATCCGACCTCGATGTTCTCCTTCTCCCGCTCGCTGTACTGCCACTCGGCCTTGTCCTCGAGCACCAGCTTGTACTTGCCGGGCTCGCCGCTGTCCTCCACCAACTCGTACGTGGTCTCGGGCGGCAGGAAGGCCAGCTTGGCCGCGATGCGTCCGGGCAGCGGCGGGCAGCAGAACAGACAACACAACTCGCTCAAACTCAAACCCATGCCGCTCATCTCGACCAATCACTTGATCCCCAATCAATCAATCAATCAATCAATCAATCAATCGGTCGACTTCTCCGTGATCTGAAACAAGGCCAACAAGGAATCACAACAGCATCGTCTCCTCGCAGAAGATGTGCGGCGTCTTCTCGGAGGAGGGCGTCGATTGTCGAATGCGCTGCAACAGCTGTCGATCTTCCACACACTTCTTGCTGGCTTGTGTAGGACCAAGAGCGAACTTGTGTATACACAGTGTGTAGTGATGAATTTGTGTATACACATGTTGTGGACTAGTAGGGAATAGTGTTGTGATCCTCTTGACTCGAGTATTTTTTTGTCGGGTCCAATCTTTTTTTTTGTGAATTGATTGACAGTTTCTTTGGCTTTGTTTTCATTTACAGCGGCATCTCGGTTTAACGTATTTTTGTTGTTTTACGTATTTTCGTTGTTTTACGTGTTTTCTGATGGGACGGATTTGAGCTTGTAATAGTAACTTTATCTAAGTTGAACGGATATTCTCAATTTTAACGTACCTATACCTATGTAAAGTTTCGATATAACGAGCAAATTAATCAGCACAGCTCTTTTGTTCGTTTTATCGAAACTTTTTGTTATATCGAGACTTTGATTTGACTTCAATGGAAGACGAATTTACTTGAATTTTTTACATGGGAATTGCCTTATTGTCATATATTCCTTTGATTCGTCGATTTTTTACCAAAATTAAGTCAAAATTTAAATCTTGAAACCATTTATTTCGAGAATTTATCGAAGTATGCTTATTGAAGTACGTCAATTTTGTCATCCCTCATGGATCAGAACATCTGCAATGGGAGGAGGGACAGAATGCAGGATTGTGGGAGCAATTGACTTGACACCAAGCATCAATGCCAATCATCCTGGCATAAGGTCCTACACCGACACATTTTTTTGTTTTCATGACGTTGATCGGCTTCTTGTTCGACAAGATCTTCACGTCCTTGTCGTCGTCCACCACGTTCATCTTGTTGTTGTTGTTGTTGTTGTTGTTGTTGTTGATCTTGTTGTTGTTGTTGATCTTGTTGTTGTTGTTGATCTTGTTGTTGTTGTTGTTGATCTTGTTGTTGTTGTTGTTGTTGATGATGTTGTGTCCGATGGCGACGTCTGCGCACCTGCGGAATGTCTCCTGGTGTCCGCATCCGACTTGTCCGGATCCGTCCTCGCACACGCCCCAGTTGTTCCCGGCCGTGTAGGTCCACTGCACGATGCACTGCGTGCACCTGATCCCCTCCGGCAACAACACCTGGAACGCGAACACCCCCGTCCCCTCCGGCAACAAGTAGTGCTCCTTCAGCTCCGGCAACACCCTCAGCACGTGTTTATCGAAACATTCTTGAGTGGGATCGTTGTGAATGTCGTTGTTGACGCAGAGCTTGAGCACGAACCTCCCCTTGTGGTTGGCGGTCACCTCGATCTCCACGTCCATCACCTCGCCCACGTTGTACTCCCTGACGATGATGCCGTTGGCATATTTACCGCCAACCTCGTGTTCGCGGGGATTTGCGTCCCACGCGTCGCCGCAAATGCCGCACTTCCCTTCCATCGCACCGTGCTGATGCTGTTCAACATTTGATTGATTGATTGATT
Organism: Metis holothuriae; assembly: GCA_028566655.1. Classification (NCBI taxonomy): domain Eukaryota; kingdom Metazoa; phylum Arthropoda; class Copepoda; order Harpacticoida; family Metidae; genus Metis; species Metis holothuriae. The sequence continues at coordinate 6,054 of JAOXNJ010213982.1, read as the reverse complement.
GATTGATTGATTGATTTTCTAATCAAAGTTGATTGATTGATAGATTTTGATTGCTTTTTCTTACTAAAATTCCTCCGCAAAAGCCCTCGTGGTCCTGGTGATCTACGGGATTGTCGAAGCCGAAGCGCCACATCGAAGCTCTTGATGGCGGTTCAATGAATCTTGCGTGACCCTCGACATTGCTTGCTGTCTAAACGCAAAAAGTGCTTAAATATCGATTATTTCGACTTCTTTTATTATTTATGAAATGTGCATTTTTATGTGCCCTACAATTAGTATTAATATACTTTTACTTCTTTGTTAGTCAAGTTTGGCACTTACGAAGGAGAGCAGGAACGCCAGTAGAGGAAGTTTTAGCGCCATGATGTACCTACTTAGCTGATTGGGTGAGTTTCCAATGAGAAATGAGGACGATCTCAATCCATTCCGCTTTTATGTACCTATTCCAGTTCTTATCAACAAATCATTAGAACTAAAAAATCATGTAACGCTCTTCTTTCTTTGACGTCTAAGGATTATGTACAATCTTAACGAGAACGAGCTTAAAAACTAATGACGTTAGTCCCTTATTGCTGTTAAGTAGAAGTTCTATATACATAAATGTTGATTGGAATGTTGTTGTCAAGTCCTTTTATTGCAATTTTACCGCCCTTTTCTTTGCCAAATTCGCATTAATTCATGACTCACTTTTACGTCTCACATTATTATTTGTACATATTATTCGATTTCTTTCTTCTACTATGTACATAGGTACCTAAGTACAGAGACAAAAATAGAAAAGAAGGCTTGGTACTAATGAAAAGAAAATACATTCAGAATTTGAATAGAAATTTCGACGGAAATAGACAATAAACGTTCCCTAATCCCATTATTGCTGGCTTCTTAATCCTTGGTAGTAAAAAAGTAATTTACTTACTACATACCTACATACAAGCATTTTATTGACCCCAATAATATGAAGGAGCTAATTTCTCTTACCAGGTACCTACATACTTTTGTAGCAACGGTTAATAACATTACTAGGAAAAAAAGAGAAAATTTTGAGCCTTTTACGTTGCAATTTGTCTAGGAAACCTGTAAAAATTTGCATCAATTTCTGAAGAAATTTCTGAAAATCCACTTCACATCTTTTATTGGTGACTGAAAATAAATCTTTCTTTTAAATACTGCTAATACTACTCATATATAAGAGCATGTACTTGAGGTAGAAATGAAAAGTAATGATTATTGTATTAAGGTGAAGTAAAATATTTGATGATCTTTTATTGGTCATTCAACCAATTTTCTGCTGTCATTCACCCACGTCACAATGACAAATTCTTTCTAGTAAATATAGTACTTAAATATAGAGTTAAGAGAGTAAAGTAGTCACAAGAATTTTTGTTGTGACCTCATTCAAGACTCGAAAAAAGCCCTTTCCCCTCGAAGAATTTACTATAACGAAATGAAAAGGAGCTCTATTCAAAGACACGTCCTTTAACAAGTATGGACTACAATACATAATTATATTAACTTTTATTTAATATACTAAACATACTTAGTTCTTTCAGTTATGAGTAATGAACTCATTATAGAAACAGGGCCAAATCGTGCCCAGGCATAACACAAGCACTTTAATTATTATACATATGTACTACATTCTACCTACGTATTTAGTTCTTTCTAAATAATGAATGCAATATGTATGTAGTACATAATGTGGGCCAACCCCCATTTTGCGTTTACATTGAGCCCTAAAATCGCTCCGAATCTTCATTTTCGTCCTAACCGATGATGAGAGCGGACATCCTCTTGTTGACGTTGTTCACGTCCATCACGTCGGCCACGTGGTCCAGGCCGGACACGAACACGTCGTGTCTGATGGAGGTGAGGGAGGCCAGGGTGAAGTCGTCCATCGAGATTTTCGAGAGAGTCTCCAAAACCCTGGAAATCATGGAGGCCACAATCATCAGCGTCGATGAAAGCAGTGCTAAAGCTTCCATAATGTACAGAAGAGGAGGTGATAACAATTGGCAGGCGCTCAAACAGGAAGTTGTCATCTTCAACAGCGTATAATAAAATATTCTATTACTTCTAAAAAAAGTCTTTTTTTTGTAAAAAAATTGAAAATTTTGAAAATTTTCATTTTTTTAAGTATATTTTTGAGGTTTTTTTATATCTCGTTTAGGGCCACGCTCACGAGGGCAAATTGGAGCAATTGACCTCGACAATCCTTTATACAGTGCATAACGAGCAAACTTCAGCCGCCATTAGAGTAGACGATCGCGGTGACACTTTTCTTTTGGTTAACGGCGGAAATTCGAGAATGAACGCCAATATTCGACTTAAAGAGTATTTGGAGTTTGAAAAAGTGCTTAGTGACGAAGTTTTCGGACAACTCAGATTCAGTCCTGATGCCAGGCAATCAAATTTTATTAAACCAAACTTTATTTTATCACTTAAAATGATCATTAACTTCATTATCTAACGATTCGTTAGTAACGCATTGTCTCGTTATAGATACGTTTACTTCATGGTGGAGTCGCCTAGGGCCAGATTCCCTTATGAAAGCTCGTTCTTCGACTTCCCCCTGGTCACCAGGCCCAAGTTGGTGATCTACGACTTGCGCAACGCGCGCTTCCGCACCCCCATGTCCATCCCGGAGGACGTGAGCATCGGCGACCTCGTCTGGCACCCGGACTCCAATCATCTAATAGGAGTCGCGTGGCCAAACAAACCCTATGTTCAAATCGGACCCAGAAACTCAAACAGACCCAATTATCTCTGCGTAATTGACGTAATAAGCGACAAATTTGCTCTTTTGACTTCTGGGACCCACGTGGATTTGCCCAAAGTTGGGCCTAGGGGCTCGAAAATCGTCTTCTTCGAGAACGAGCTGGAGAGCAAGGGGCCCAACAACAACATCTTTAGACCCGGTACAATTTTGAAAAGGGACTTTTTTAACAAAATAATGAGTAGAATCTAATAAAATTGATTTTGTTGATTAGGTTTGGTGGGTCAGGCAAGTCGTCTGATGAGTTTGAGTTGGTCTGACGTCTTGAACGCGTTGAACATGGACGTCGTGGTGGACATGTACAAGCGCGTGCTGGTCTCCCCCGTCGACTTCTGGGGCTCCGTGGACCCCGTCTACGGCCTCTATCCCCTCGTAGATCGCCGTCAACCTGAACACAGCTTCAACAGCGACGGCTCCCTCCTCTACATCAACACTTACTCCCTGAGTTCAGTGCGACTTTTGAGCGTTGACACGGAAAACGGAGCAGTAATAGTGCATCCCGACCAAAATATCGTCTTGTTGGATGTCAAGGACAATCTTATGTTAGTGAAGAGAAGCAGTGTCAACGAATCGCCTGTACTCAAATTGGCCAGAATCGACCAAAGTCAGTCCACGACCACCACAATGACCTCCACAAGCACACTAAGCACTACTACAGATGTCATTACAGGGACGACTTTGGATCCGTGTGAATATTTGTTCACCGAAATAGATATTCGAGGCAACAAAAGTGTTTTGGACCCAGACAAAATCGATGTTGTGACAACAACAATGGCTCCTGAGACCACAATCAATCCTTTGGATCTGGACCAAATCCAGTTCGTGATGGCCGACTTGGCCCTCATCCCCAACAACGTCTTGGTCGACACCTTCCCCTACCTGTGGAACGAGGACAACGTGCTCTTCAACGCCCATTTAACGATTCCCAAGTACAGAAGCAATCTCACTCTCATCATCTTATTTAGTGGACCTGGGCAAATTTTGACCTCGGAATACTCGCTACAAACCAGTCTCCTATTGGAAAGTGGCTATGCAGTGCTGGCTGTGAATACAAGGGGATCCAAGGGAATGGGAAATGATGTTTTGGAGCAAATTGTGGCTGATGAGAACGAAATTGATGTGACAGACGGTCATAATGCTGTTCAAGCCATTATGGGATTTAGATCCTTCAAATCCTTCAAAAGAGGACTTTTGCACGACCCAAAATTGTTCAGTGGCCTCAAGGCAGTGATGGCACAGGGATTTTCCGCTAATACGGCCGTCAGACTTGTGGCCAAACACGGTTATTCCCAATATCAGAGCCTGATTCTCGAAAATCCAATTGTGGACCTCACTCAATTGGGCTCTGATTCGGACTTTTTGTTTGCAATCCAGGGTGAATTTTACGATCAGGGCGAAATTGTCGACGCAAATTTGCTCAAAAACGGCCTCCAAAGATCGGCCATAACAGCTGTCAACAATTTAATGGATGTGCCCACCATAAGTGGAGTAGGAATAATGGCCAGACCCTGTATAAATGGACAGGCAGCTCATCTTCAACAGCTTTTGAATGTCGAAAATGTCCACAATGAGCTTTATTTGTACCCTCAAAATGGCCGAAAATTGAAGGGACTCGAAGTTCTCAGACATTTCTATAGTAATTCCCTGAGTTTCGTCGAAGTTGCCACGGGAAAACTGGACAATTATTGTCCCAAGAATGGAGGAGGAACAATCAGACCTGTTACCACAACCACTTATTGGACCAGCACTAAATTCTCTACCACTACTGATGATAATAATGGAAGTACTACTAAGGAACCGAGTGCATCTGGACCTAAAAACATCCTTAATTCCAATATAATTCTCCTTTCAGCACTTGTTATCGGCCTGTCTTATGCCATGAGATTCTAGAAAAGAAGGAGAAATGAAGAGGAAAATTAGTGGATTTTAGCAAAATTTGAAAAATAATGGTCTGAAGCAAATTATTTATATTTTTGGAGGAGCAAAGTACATAGGTACGAATGTACTGAAAATTTCCCTTTTTTTGAGCATAAAAATTTAATAATTACATTTTGTATTGAAATCGGTGGAGGGTTCACTTTATAAGCTTTATTAGTTGGGAATAAAATATGCTGTAAAATGTATGTAATGGTGAATGGGACTTATGTGCATTTCTTCTCTACTTTTACTAGTCTTTACTGTAAGTTTAGGTGAAGGTCACTTCTTAAAAAAACGTGCTTATTGAACTTGTGCGTAATGTGTTCGCTGTGGGGAAATAAAGACTTGATTTCGAAGTCACATAATGATTTGAACATAAATAAACATTTTTTGAGTCTCCATTCTGATTGACAACTTACTTAAATTTATGTACTGTAATGCATTTTCAGAGAGAACTTGATTTTGAGCGCGACATTTTTGAGCGCTTTTCTCGCGCTTTTTTGCGCTTTTTCGCGCCATTTTTCTGGTCACACGTCGGAGCCGTCTGTCACTGTGTGTGTCGATCGTAAAATCACTCGTATTGCTCCTCTGCAGGTCCATCTTCGGCCCCGTGGCCATCGACAACGAGACCAACAGGTACGACATCCTGTCCAAGTTCATCTTCAACATGTCCAAGTTCATCGTGGAGTAGATGTGGAACCTGTTCAACAACTTGTTGTCCTTGACGACGTCATTACTAACTTAATTGCCAATCCTTGTTTAATTTGCCCTCCGTCTCCAGTTGTTTAGATTGGCCATACCGAAGTTGTTGTTGTTCTCGTTCTCGTCGAAGTCGGCCTCGTCGTCGTTCATCTTGGTCTAGCCGAACTTGTCGTTGTGCTTCAGGTCGACGTTGATCTCGTTGAAAGAGCTGCAGGTCGTGACGCAAGAGATCGATGCACGTACCCGTCCAATTTCATTGTGTCGCAATGACCTACTTAACATACACACATTGTTTTATCTACACAAATTGTTTTATTGACCCTGTCAACTTTGTTAAACAGATTGTTATTGAATGCTCCTCTAAATCTTTTGTTGTGATATTTTCTCATTACAGAAGAAAAATTGGTAGAAGTCGATGTCGTACTTCAGCGCGCCGTTGTTGACGTCGAAGGAGCTGCGCGAGCTCGGCAGACGCAAGTACTCGGCCAGGACCGACTCAGTCGCCGACTACTTGCTTCAACCATGGCACGAACTTCAATTTTTACTCAAAATTTTCATTTTTATTTAAAAAATTGAACTACATTTCGTGATTTAATCGCAATTCTTTTAAGAGAAAAGTTCGTTAATTGTCTGGTAAGGAGAGCGGTTCGATTTTTATGTAG